>ANSM01001387.1:0-19931 GCA_000347735.1 Cercospora canescens BHU | reverse complement strand
CGGTGCGGTGCGCCAGTCAGAGGACGAGCGTCACCGTCGTCACCTCCCGCAAGCAAGCAGACAAAACATCCCGACTGCCGTCCGCTGGTCACCGAGTCGCCAGCGCCCTCCATTTATTAGCATCCACCATGGACACACTTCCAGACTGCTCGCGCCCTTCGCCTCCTGCTACTCCGCCCGCCGCCGCCGCTACTTCCGCCGTGCAAGTCACGTACCCCACGCAATATGCGTGAAATCTTGACGCTCCAGCTCGGTCAGCAGGCCAATTACTTGGGCACGCACTACTGGAACACCCAGGAATCCTACTTCACCTATGCCGGCGAGGATGAGTCGCCTGTCAACCACGATGTGTCCTTCCGTCCCGGCATTGGCGCAGACGGCGGCGAGACATATACCCCTCGCGCCCTGATCTACGATCTGAAAGGCGCATTCGGCACGCTTCGACGTGAGAATGCACTGTACGAATTGCAACAGCAAGAAAGCCCGGCCGCTGACGGGCAATGGAGCGGGAGGACTGATGCCCTGCGACTCCCGCCCATTGCTCCGAATCCATATCAAGTGGCCCTGGACGCGGGTCTCGAACCTCCTGTCTTGAGCACGGAAAGTGTCCGCTTCTGGTCCGACTACAACCGCGTCTTCTACCATCCTCGTAGCATCATCCAGCTCAACGAATACGAGCTGAATAGCTCGCTCATGCCCTTCGAGCAGTGGTCCACGGGCGAGGAGCTATTCTCCGCTTTGGACCGCGAGCATGACCTGCTCGATCGCGATCTACGTCCGTTCCTGGAAGAGTGCGATCAACTTCAAGGAGTCCAGGTATTCTCTGCCACAGATGATGCTTGGGGCGGCTTCGCAGCAAAATACCTGGAGCGCATCAATGATGAGCTTGGCAAGGGTTGTCGGTGGATTTTCGGTCTGTGCAACACTCAGCGAACCTCGAGAGAGAGGCAAAGCCAGCAAATCGCGAACACCGCACAGTCATTGCATGCAATCGACTCCTCCGCGAGCCTCCACATCCCGGTGCAAAATGTGCCATCTTGGTTGCCTGACTATGTCTCCCTGAATGCACTGAGCCCCTGGAGCACTTCAGCGCTACAAGCTGCAGCTATCGAATCAATTACGCTTCCAACACGCCTTCGCACGACGCAATCGGGCAGCACATCATTCGATAACCTGCAAATGACGTTGAATGGTGATGGGAATCGCCGCATTTCCGCTTTCTCATTCTCCGCAAAACCAGAAACAGAGGTCATTGACCCAGACAGCGCAACAAACGGCGACACACGGATGACGAACGGCATCACTGATGACGAAGAGGATAATGCGAAAGAAGAAGACCACCTGGATATTGAGTTGTTTCCCCACTACCCACTTCCAAACACGGCGGTCAGAAATCACCGCCCTCCTCGGCGTCCTCATGTATTCAGCAGAGTGTCATCCTTACGAGGGACTTGGCTGTCAGCAACAGATGATGATCCTGAGGTGCGACGGCGCCAGGCCAGTGGTCCGAGATCATCGACACACAAGAGTGCTCTACGATTTCCAATGCTGACGTCATTTGCGCCTGTGCTACTGTTCCCGGGCGAGCCCCAAGCAGTCGCTATCCAGGCCTCACTTTACACTTTCAGCGATATTGCTGACCGTCTGAGGACTGTCGGCAGCGTCGCAAGGCGCATGCCTTCGGTCGATGAGCGTGAGGCTCTCTATGATAGTCTGTCAGCGATGGCAGATGAATATGAAGAAGGGTGGATGAGCGACAGCGAAGAAGACGAAGATTAGTCCATGGTTATCAAAATATGATTCTTAAGTCAACACATCGAACCCAGTTACACATTGTTGAAGCCACTGCGACGGCTTCCCCCTCTCCGGTGAACTCCATCTTCTTTCAACCTCAATCACTGCAGTATCGACCTCACATGACTAATCGCTCCGCATAATGGCCTAGGAATCCGAAAACGACGCTCGCACCCACGAATCGAGAGCCTGGTCCGAAGCACCAAGCACAGCTCGCAGGATCTTCCAGATTGACGTACCACAGTGTCCCGAAAAGCGAAATCGCGCTCCCGCCGCAGCCAACGACGTAGTAGACCCAGTTCAAGCCGCAGAAAGAACCTACTGCCAGCAGCAAACCAACCTGCACGCAACTGAGCAATCCTAGCCCGAGCTTGGTCCGATCTCTTAATCGAACAGCCAGTGACTTGACCCCAGCCTTGATGTCATCCTTGATGTCTTGATGTGCATAGATCGTATCGAAAATTATTGTCCAGAGCGTGTTTGCACCATAGAGGCAAAGCGATCCTCTCCGTAATCTTTCTGTTGCTGGTTGAAGCAATGGGTCTGCTCTGAGCGCCGCTGCGCACAGAAAAGTGGGCACGGCGAATGCAAATCCCAGGATGACCTGTGGAAAATCTGTGACCCGCTTCCCGAAAGGGTATACACCCAGCACGACGGTCATCGCCCCGGCGTACACCAACATCGCAGTCGGGAAGTAAAGCAGCATGGCTGCGCAGATCATGATTTGTGCAGCGGTAAAAGTGTGTCCCTGCGGCGTGCTGACCGCTCCACGAGCAATAGGTCGATTGCGGCAACGGGCGACTTGGCGGTCAAATTCTTGGTCAATGTTGTCATTCCAAGTGCAAACAGCACCTCGATAGACGAGCACCCATACTGCCAGGTACCCGGTGTGGGTGCACAGCTCCATGGGCGACAGTGGTACCGGAGATATGCAGGCAGCAAATGCGATTCCAATCAAGTAGTGCCAGAAGAAGGCGTAGTATCCCGCTGGCCGATCAAGGCGCATCAGCTCGGCATAAGGAACGAAAGATGGCGGCAGAATGCGGAATATTCCTGTCGATGGGGCAACATAAGCAGAAGTTGACAACTTCGAGGGACCTGTGTTGGCTCCCCTCGTCGGTATTGTCTTCTCTTCAGCCATGGTGAGATTGAGTGGGTGATATAACACGGCGTGAGCTGGAGCGAACTATGAAGAATGAAGAGCTCAAATCCAGTTCTGGAGATTCACTCTTATTGAACCAAAGGGCCGGCATGCCATGCCACTGCGACGATGCGGCACAGGTCCAACATGAGCTGGCATCGAAGCCAAGCATTGGTTCGCCTCCTCGCCCGTGGCAACTTCTTCTTGCCCGCTAAACGTGAGGTAACAAGATATCCCTTGCGGGCCTTGGTCAATCCACAATGCCCGATAACATATGCGTAGTGGCCTACACGAAGATTTGACGGCTGCACGCTATCGCCGCGGAAACGGCCATTGGGCTTTCCTACATGCATGGGTCATTGACAACACATAGCGCGCTGCGCTGTGCCCCTCAAGAGCAGGTACACTGGGGCCACTTCCATTATGCTAACATATGCTCAGCATGCTGGCGTTCTTCCGTATCCAGGCATTCATGTTTCGTGATCCGTACGAATGGGTGGCACGTGCGTGATCCATACCCGACAATCTGGCCACATATGCACGAGAGGCAATCCTCCCATCACTATTCATCCCCGATGTCCTTAACAATGCGCCTCCACCGACGGAACGCCAGGCCCACTTCCGGGTCCGACGAAAGTCCACGAAGCCTGCATGACTAGCGGCTTTGCTCATCCTCGTGATTGGGATGGAAGAAAGGCTAGTGAGTAGGTCCTGCATAATGTAGCAAATCCCACCTTTACGTGCTCGCTGTTCAACAAGGGAGATGAGCTGACATTCAGTGGTCTATGTGGCACGGAGGTCGCTACAGTACACGCGCCGCACAAACTCTTTCTGGTCAGACCACGCTATTGAACGCCCTCAGACAAGAGTTGTTACGCCGGGGCTTATGCAAATCCCTAGTTTAGCCGTCAGGCAACATGCACTCATCTGACAGCTACCTACTTGGCCTGAAGTCATAGTGTAAGTCCCGTGCCGCGATTGCAGTACTCGTCCCAAGCGTAAAGCTCCCTCCCGAATCGCATTGGAGCAGCTACCCACGGAGACGATCACCCGTGATCTTGCTTGCATTAATACGAAGAGAAGTTGGTCGACTCGCCACATTGGCATACTTTTGCTTACTCACTCCCAACACCAAACACTCATTTGTGCGAGATCCTTCAGCTTCGCTATACCTCGGACACAGGTGTCGTGGCTGGGACACGCGCAACGCAGACTGGCCCTGACCGCGTCCCCGTCCGTAACGGCAAACTAACTTTACACTGTCGAGACTTCAGATCACAAACCACATAGGGAAATGCAGGGGATATTAGTCCTGATCGCGATCGTCTGCTTCTCAGTAGCTGCCCATGAGCTCATTCAGCCCGTCGACCAAAGGTGGAGCTCATTTAAGAAGTACAGGCTCCCAGCTGGGCCCAGAGGCTCTCCGATCGTAGGCAATATACTCGAATTCTGGAGAAGTCGATCAGCGGGCACTCTGGGCAAGACATTTATGGAACTGCAGAGCTATGGCGAAATGACCACATTACACATGGGATCGACTCTGTACGTGCTGCTCAACACTAACCGAGTCACGAAAGAAATCATCGATAAACGAGCAAAAGTGACACATGAGAGGCCTCACATGCCAATTTCTGGCACTTTGATCAGCAAGGGCATGAGATCTGTCACGCAACCAACAAAGGTCTGGAGTGAGCTTAGGAAACAAATGCGACCACTGCTGAACGATTCTTGGACCAAGAAGTTCGAAACGTGGCAGGATTACGAAAGTATGCACCTACTTCGATCATATCTGGACAATCCATCTCGGTGGTACTTGCACAACTCGCGCTATACAACAGGCGTCATGTATGGAGTCATAGCAGGCCAGCGGCTGACCAAGACCGATGAGGAGATGACCTTGTATCGGAAAACGACCATGGAATTCCTAGCGAGTTTACAATCTACTGTCGTAGACTTCTTCCCCTGGCTTGAGCGCATCCCAAAGCCAATTCAGTTCTGGAGACACAAGTGGGAAGCTATTGGCGATAATCATTACCGCGTCTTCATGTCATGGTGGGATCCGATCAAAGGTAATGCCACGGCCGAGAAACCCTCACCCTCGTGGGTGAAAGACGTTCTGCTGAGCAAAAACTCACAATTCGGAGGCTCCGATGATGAAGCCGGCTACTTGACGAATACAGTCATCTCCGCTGGAGGGGACAATCCACGAATAGCCATCAATACCTGCATCATGGCCAGCATTCTGCACCCGGACGCGGCATTGAAATGTCGCCAGGAGATTGAAAATGTCTGCTGCGAGACTGATGCAATGCGACTCCCCAATGTAGGCGATGTTTCACAAATGCCGTACATTTGCGCCTTCATCAAAGAAGTCCTCCGTTGGCGTCCGGTGGTACCCATGGTACCCCCTCATACTGCAAGCGAGGAATTCGCATTTGAAGACTTCGTCTTTCCAAAGGGGACCAATTTCCTCATCAATATCCCATCCGTGTGTCGAGACTATCCCGAGCCAGACGGCTTCAAGCCGGAGCGCTGGCTTGATGGCAATCAAGCTCGACTAACGCACGATTTCTGGGGGTTCGGTGGAGGTCGAAGAATCTGCATTGGGTATAAAGCAGCACAGACTGCGCTGTTTTTACCCTTTGCGAGACTGCTGCTCTGTTTTGATTTCCAGAAGGTACGTTCGAGGATTTACGTTGCTGTATTACACGCACTGACCACAGTCACAGGACGGAGAGTTCGATGACAAGAAAGTGAACTCGTGGAGCTCAACTGCGCCATTTCCCGTGAAATTTCAGATCAGAAGTGCAGAGCACGAGCAACTCATCCGTGGATTGTTGGTAGATTCAAATACCTACCCTGCGGTTGGAAATTGACGCAGACTCACACATTCATTCTTGCTGCGGCAGATGGACAGTGCTAAGAGGTTGAGATCATTTGGACGCACTCGTCCGCTATCGACAGTATTGCCATAGATACGAGCAGCGAGGAGTGCTAGCACCCTATTTTCTCCCATTGATATACTTGGCCTTCGAGACTTTTCCGCGTGCTTTGTCCTTCTCTCTCTGCTTGCTGACTTTTGCTAATTTCTTGTCCGACGATTCCTTGCCTTGAGCTGTTGCCTTCTTGCTAAGCTTCCATTCGCCGCCAGATTTGCGATCATCCTTTGCTTGAAGCTTCTTCTTGTCCTTGTTGGAGAGCTTGCCACCCTTCTTCTTCTTGGTCTCGACGGCTTCAGGCCCATTCAGCAGAGCCCGGCCACGATCTTTCGCCGCCTGCTTCTCCTTCTCGCTCTCGAACCATGTCTTCTTTGGTCTGGACTTGATCTCGTCCTCATATTTCACCATATTGTCGGCTTTACTCAGCTGCCTATCCACCACATTCAGGGCTTTCTCTTCCTTCTCTTCACGCAACACATCCTCAATCTCATCAGCCATAGCTTCAATCCGGGTCTGCCAAGCATCTGCGTCATGAGCTTCGATCGTTCGTTGCTTGATGACAGCTCCCTGCGCTTTGCCTGCTTTGACGGCTGCCTTGACAACTTTTCTGTCTGGCTCAGCAGCAAGGGTACATGCTCGACCGGTACGTCCAGCACGTGCAGTTCTTCCGACACGGTGAAGATAGATCTCGTGCGTTTGTGGAGCCTCGTAGTTGATGACAGTGTCGATCCCTTTGATATCCAGACCACGAGACGCAAGATCTGTCGCGAGCAGGAAATTCGCCTTGCCGGTCCTGAATGATTCGATCGCATTGATACGCTGCTCCTGAGATAGTGTTCCATGCAATTCAGCAGCGTTCAGGCCGACCAACGCGAAGATCACACGCACTCTATGCGCTTCTTTCTTTTGCCGGAAGAATATGATGACTCGATCCGTGTATACCTTTTCGCAAAGATGCAACAGATAGGCTAAACGCTTCTTCTCCCTGCCCGGTCGCAGTCGCACAAATTCTTGGATTAAGCCTTTGACAGTCTGCTGCTTTGAGTCTACCATAAGACGCACAGGTCGCTGCAGACCTGAGCGGATCAGATCATCAACTTTGCTCGTCATGGTAGCAGAGAAGAGCATGGTCTGGCGAGATTTGGGGATCTTCGTCAGAATCTCGTTCAATTCGTCTGCGAAACCTTCTTCGAGCATGCGATCGGCTTCGTCCAGAACCAAGATTTCGACTGTGCTCACATCAAATCCAGTGCTGTTCCGTTCAAGATCAATGAAACGACCAGGAGTGGCAATGACGATGTCTGGCCGGAGCTTCAACGCTTTCTCTTGCTCGCGTGAGTTCAGACCACCAATTGCCTGGCCAAAGGTAATGTCGGTGAAAGCGGCCAACTTCTTCGCGACATTGAAACATTGCAGTGCCAACTCTCGAGTGGGCATAAGAATAACCACTCTCGTCGTCGCTGTGCGCTTCGGCCGAAACATCAGACGTTCCAAAATGGGAATGATGAAGGCTCCTGTCTTTCCGGAACCAGTCTCAGCGCCTCCGACTAGATCTCTCCCTTCAAGCGCGACAGGAATACTCTTAGCCTGAATCGGTGTGGGTTTGTCGAATCCAACTGAAGCAAGGCCTCGCAAAATCGGACGCGACAGGTTCATCGTATGAAATGCAGTCGCCGTGGTTTTCGAGCTGTCGACATCGTTTGCGAAGAATTTGTTGCGCTTCTCTTTTTCCACGACATCTTCAGCTGCCTCAGATTCCGAGCCATCTGCAATATCATCAGGGTGCGGCACGTGCTGTCCCACTTCAGCGTCATCGTCGGAGTCTTTGCCTCCATTTTCGTCCTCGTCGCCCTCTATATCTTCGCCTCCATCGCCTCCATCCATGCCCTCAAAGTCTCCGTTCAAGCCTTCCATCGCCGTTGAAAATTCTTCTTCACTGTCCCCATCTTCTTCGGCGCCGGCTGCGGCAGCCTCTTCGTCCTCCTCGTCCTCTTCGTCGTATGCTGCCGCTATCCCTTCATCCTCGCTGTCCTCGCTATCGCTGTCACTGGTGTCGCCTTCGGGTGCCGCAGGAGTCTGCTTCGCGCGTCTTCGCGCAACGATGGCATCAATGTTGCCTGCCTCGTTGATCGCAGCATTGCCAGCAAACGCCCAGGCATCTAGATCATCCAGCTCGGCAGCTCCGCCCTCGTTCTCAAACTCGAAGTCGGAATCGAGGTCTGCATCCTTATCACTCTTCTGCTTCTTCACTGCACTCTGCGTTGCTAGCTCTCTTTTACGCTTTTTGCCTTGCGCGGGCGCCTCCGGCACTTCCTCCTCCTCAATCTCCTCGTCTGAGACATCTCCATCAGATAACGTTCCAATCAAATCGTCGAATGCCATGTTGCGAGTATGATCATAATCGGATCATGCGATATAAATCTTTCTCGTATCGAGAATTGCCAAAACTTTGTCCAGCTCGAATTTAGGCTTTATATTTTATCCGATGCCGATGGACATCCTTGTCCTCCGTCCCATTCACAAACCGCCTTGCACACTCGATTGCATGCCAGCAGGGCGACCCCGTGTCTCGCTGCTGTTGATATGCGCAGGCCATGTCTCTCGAGCAGAGTCTTTCATGACACTGGCGCATGACGGGCTCAGAGTTGCCGTTCAGAGCATCCGTCTCTTACCGAAGAACATTTCGTTGCATCATCCCGGAAAGGGTGCTTATGCACATATCATCCTTTTCAGTGTCCCGAGTGCTGCAAAAAATCTGTCCTCATTAGCTTCCACGCACTCATGACAAGCTGTAAAGCTCTTGCTGCAAAGCGCTGATTCAGTTGTACAACGCTACCATTGCTATCTATTGCCCAGCCTCGGTTATGCTTCCCTTCGCGCGAAACGATAATTCAAGCATCATTTGCCTGCGCCTCTTTAATTCATGCAACTTGCGCTCCATTCTTCTTGCCTTTTGCGGTAGGCACATACAGCTCCCAATCAGTCGCATTACAGTGTTTTGAAGACACATGTCACATCCTCAATTGCAGCATCTGTCCTACTTCCATTCGGGCGGTCCTCCGACTCTCAGGCCACGATCTCGCGAAATCTCCCAGGGTTGAGAGCTACAGCATGGACCGAAGAGATGCCTCTCCAGCATCTCGAACATCTGTTGCTGCAACCTCACAATACCGTGTTGATTTTGCGTGGATGGAGAATAGTAAAAGACACACCACTCCGGGCGTGGGAATACGATCTTGCATTCTTGCATGAAGTAATCCTCAGGCTGTCAGAGTACATGACAAAGCAAGATTGTGCGACTGCTCGGAACGCATTAGCGCTGCTTAATACTCGACCGTCTTCACCTTCTCCCTCGTATCCTGACTCAGGTCCTCTGGTTTAACGAAACCCATCTGCAATGCATCGCCCCAAAAGAACAGCGCTCTGTGTTGCGCATAACCAAGATAATCGAATTCCTCGTCCTCGGCTACCGGCGCATCGCTTTGCTGCTCTTTCAGAAGTTCCTTATACTGGTCTGCTCTCTCACCGAGCAAGTTTTCTGGAGTTTCGCCTTCGCTCTCGCTGGTTGAAGCACTGCCATCGAACAGCGGCATGCCAGGGACTTTAGCTTGGATAATACCCCATGCTATCCACTGAGCGGTGTTGGCTAGGCGCCACATTCGTGTTTCATCGATCAGACGCTTGACTTCTGCATCCTCTCTCTTTTTCTGGGCATCGTCTTCGACTGGCACTGGAGCGTTCTGCGATGGGGTGCGAGCATCAAGCATGAAATCAGAGATGCTGGTCGTCGATCTCTTCGCAAGTTCCGGCTCTCTGGCGCCAGCAGAAGTCGGCGTGGGAGCCAGTTTCGGAGTTGAGACATTGAATTGCGGTCGATGGCGCACATATGCACGGATGAAGCGATCTTGCTCCTCTGGCGTGGGGTACATGTTTGCATGCATTCCGTAAGGCTTCTTTTCATCATGGTAATTGTAACACCACTCCGTGAAGTGGTTGGCGAATTCAAGGCCCGGGGTGTTGGCACTGGAGTATTCGAAATCGATGACGATGAGCTGCTTGTGCGTATTCGACGGCAGCAGAAGTGGACTTTCGCCCGTCGGGACTTGTCGCAAAATGTTGCCATACTGCGTGTCGTTATGCGCGAAAACAAGCGCTTCTTGAAGGTGTTTGGTGCCGCCATATTGTTTTTTCAGCCAGTGACGGTATTGCTCAAGAACGACTTTGAACTGCTTCCAAGGAACTCCACAAATGTACCCACGACGTAACCACGCTCGATTTCCGGTTGGCTTCTCGTCTGGCGACATTTGTTCAAACTGCCGGTCCATCCATGTGACGATTTGTTCGACACGAGCAACCCACTTGTCCCAGTTGCGCCACACGAACGGTCCATCAGCGCGCTCCTGCTCAAGTAACTCCACTCCTTCATGCAGCTCACGCATACGCTTTGCAATCTGTCGGCTCGTGTCTGGATCTCTGAGTTCTACGGGCGTCAGTGGTTTCGCATGGAAGTACTCTTCGAAGCGACCGTTGGCAAAGGTGCCCAAGAGGCGTGGTCCGATCCTTTTGCGGCCCAGACGCCGCAGAATGGCCAATTCAGCCTCACGGTCAATGAGATGTCCCACCTGCGGTCCGTATATCCTGAGCAGTAGCTTGGGCGGCGCCTTTTTGACGCCGACTACATTACCCTGCTCATCATACTTCTCGAGCGGAAGATCAGCGGGCGGCGAGACCACATACACGGCGTTCGTGAGGGCGCCACTAAGCCTCTCCACGCTGATTGCAGCACTCCACTCCATGGGCACCTTTCGCCACCCCTTGACTCGCAGTGTATGCGTCAGGCGTGTGATCTCGAACTTGAACCTAGCCCAGGCGTCATGATCACGGTGAGACGCAATCTGCTTGAGCTCATCATCACCTTCCTCATCGGACAGATCTGAAGCGCCTCCCGAGTATGCCAAAGTCTTGGAGTTATCCAGAACGACTTCGCAGGTTGGAATATGGAGCTCATTATCCAGTGCATCTGTGTCTGTGGCACTAGCTACAGAAGACTGCTTCCGACTGTGGAGGAGCTTGCGAACGGAAGTCTTACTCCCGAGCAACGAGCCTTTCCGAGAGGAAGATCTCCTGATGGTCAAGTTCTGCCGCACAATTTGCTCCAGCTTGTTCAGGTCCAGGGACTCATCCGACGCATCAGAATCTCGCCGCTTTTGCTGTGGTGCACGGTCGTCTGAGTGGCGGTCTTCATCCAGTGATGGCAGTGTGGATTGCTCCTGCTCGGCGTGCTTGGTAGCCTTGCGGCGATGCCGCTTCTCCCGCTTGTCCTTGATCCAGCTGGAGATCTGTGTGATCAGATGGTCATAATGGTCAGTATCGTCTTCATCCTGGTCCTTCTGAGTCTGGCCAGCCCCATCCACGTTTGTGCATAGCGGCTTGTTGCAGGGACTAGCCAGAGGCCGTCCGGACAAGCGATACGATCGCGGCTTGACAGCGGGCTTCCTCGAACAGTCACACTTGAGATCATCCACACTTTTCTGGTTGCCTAGGATGAGTGGCGAAATGGTCTCTGCGTGTTCGGCAATGGTGACGGCTGCCAACGAATCGATGAGCGTGGGTTCTGGCAACAGCAGAGGGGAGATGGCCGGCGAAAGAATCAACATCGTGGATGCCTGATACCACGGTCTTGCGAATCGCAGCGACTGGTGCCGAAGTGGCAGACACGACAACCACACGACGTGCACGAGGCGGGCAGGGACGGTGCAAGTGAGGGAAGCGAGACGTACATTTCAGTGGTGATCGTGGGGAGGCGGCACCCGGACTGAGGCCAAGGTAAGAGCTGGGTGAAGCGCACTGAGCAGAGTCGTGCTTCAGACCAGCAGCCTCAGGCTCACTCTTCTCCGAGGGAAGCATGCTGATCGCTGGCGGACGAGGTGAGGTCTAGGGAAGCGGTAGGCGTGGCGTCGAATCGACTCTCCGCGCTATGACGAAGTCGTGATGCAGCAAGGGGGTGCGAAGGATGTGGACAAAACGAACTGGTAATTGCGGAACGGTGACGAGCGCGGCAGAGCTCACGTAAGAGGCAGCAACGGTGGAGGTGACATCGATGGGTCGAGCAGAATTTCGCCCTCTCAACTTTTCCGGCCGACATGTCTCACGCACGAGCGCTCTCTCCATCGCCAGACTACGAAATCTTGATTTTCTGTGAGCCGACCACATGACTGCGCGCTGGCGACCGGCTGCCGGCCCGTTCCGTTGGGGACTTGTTGTCCCGAATAGGTGCAAGGTCGCCCGTCTAGAATCCGCCCATTGCTCACCTGATTTTCGACTGGTGACCTTTACGAGGCATTTCCGACAAGCGAACATACATGGGTCTGTGGTCGTGACCAAGCACGGCTGAAACAAAAAACTTTTGATACGTATTCTGCTTGCTTGATCTAATTGCAGCGCGGCTCAGTCACTCGCACTGTGCCAGACCGAAGACACTCTAGAAACCTTTGTGTGGCAGCGCTGCAGAGAATTTGGTCGACTGAACGCCGACGTTCGCGCTGTTTGCCTTCACCAAAGATCTCTGCAACCGGAAGATCTTGGGCTGGGTGACTGACTCTGGCGTAAGGAACCCCCCCGTCACTTCACCGATGAACTTCTCGAAGTCCCGACTCTCTTTGACGCGACACTTCATCGTGAACTCGACATGGCTCATCAGAGCCGTGACCTGGTCGAAACGCTTGAAGCACCACGGGCATCGAAACATCTTGATCCAGTGCATGTCGCGGAAGTGCCGCTCGATATCACTGGGGGTCTTGTAAGTGCAATACATAGCTTCATTTGCGCAAGCTGGAAACGGGCAACAATATCCCTCCAGCAAATGATTGTAGAAGCGCTCGGCCGAGTAGTGTGGGTTGCCTGGGTCCCAGAAGTGAGTATCGAGGATATTAGGATTCTGAGTGAGACGATGTTCTTGGATGGCTTTCCAGTCCCCAGCTGGCGGAGTAGGCTGAGCAGCAGGGAACAGCTTCTTGGCAGTGTTTTCGGTATTCCAGGCATTCGCAACGCTGACTTGATCGAGTTTGCCGTACACAGACGACTGCTGCGCGGCAGCGTGTGAACCTGGCACTGTAGCGACCTTGATATCCCCACGACGGCTCGTGCCCCTCGAACCTATCGACAACCTTCCAATGCCTGCCGAGAGGTCTCTCGGCATCTTTTGTGGCTTGGGCCACGATTTCTGCGAGTCAGAAGTGGCCTCACCTGAGTGAAAGTCCATGAGAGCAGCTTCAGGCTTTATTGGTCGGTAGCCTCCCATCTGGGCATCGTCGTCCTGATCAATCAATGACACGCCTCCATGCTCCTGATCGGCTGCCTCACTGCCGTCGGTGACTTCGCGTTGGTCAAAGCTCTCAGTGGGCTGTTGACATGCAGTCAAGGCTTGCTGGAATTGGTCAGGGGCTTCCATCACCTGGTTAAGAATGTACTTGTGGTTTATGCAGGCGTGGAGCATCCAGCGCGGGATTTCTTTGCACTCGTCACGTTCGATGTGACCAATCATGTGTGTGGCACGGATGAATTTCGTTTGACAGCCCGGGCAGTCAATGTCTTGGTCTGCTGGATGCTCCTGTCATCGCATCGCGTTAGCTTGACCGCTTCGCTTCGAGGAACGTGTCGCGTGGTAAACCCACCTGTGTTCGATGCCTCTTCCGGCCGTCGAAACTCTTGAAGTCCTGACTGCAGAACTCGCACACAATGTGCCTCGGTTTCTCGTCTCTCACTTTCTTCCTTCCCTCAACGAAGGGCGCCATCATGTCGACCTTGTGCTGCAAGTGTGACTCCCAGTCATCGCAATCGACGTCACACTTCTTGCAGTAGTAGTGATCTGGATCCTCGATCTTGTGATCCAGCATCTCTTTTCTGCTGGCGAAGCGGCGCTGGCAATCTGCAAATGTGCAGGCAATTCCCCTCTCCCCTGGAGGGGTGTCTTCGGAGGTGTCCGACATTGCGTGATGTGAACGTTGTGGTTGCTGGTGGGCGGAGTCGCGAGAGCAAACCGTCAAGGGAGATCACGGTGTGGTTTGACTGTCGCTGTTGCCTGGTGACGAAATTGAGTTGCATAGAAAGAGACGCGTGCATGTGGACGTTGATGTGAAGTTTCTTGGCGTAGTCACTTCTTTCACCTCACTTTGTTCGAGCCATGAGGAAGTCGTGATCAACATTACCATCATAATCCTATGCTTCTCACAGACCGCTAAAAACACTAGATGAACAGAAGTCTCTTCGTCAAGCAGTATCCTGGAGCGAGGGGGTGAGACCGACAGCATTGGCTGAGTGGCCTGCCATTTCGAGTGTACCACCCCTCTGCGCATCATCTTCACTGCTACAAAGTCCCGCCCTGCGAGACAAATTTAATTGTTAGCAGGTCTGTCATGTAAAGACAAAAAATACCTACATCTGAGAATTTGCCACTGTCACTATCGCTCCTCCGCTTGCCGGCTTCGACGGGGGTCCGATTGCCAAATTCTTTCTCCTCGGAGTCTGGCGTGAATGGTGCGACTTGCTCTGCGTTAGCCATGGAGGCTTGTGCCCGAACTCGTGCGATTATGCGCTGCTGACGTTCTCGAATGCACGGAGGACGGTCTGGACGTGCCTGGAACTGCATTGCATCTAACAAGTTTCCGCTAGGGCTTCGCACATGGCCTCCCTCGGGAATATCTTCTGGATCGATGAGTGCAGACAACTTGTTTTTTGGCAGGATAGAGCTTGGTCGTGTGGTGGCGGGTTGAAGTTTGGCAAGCCGGACTGTGTCTTCGATGCTTGCCATAGCGTCAGGCCAGCACTGCTTTGGATGGTCGCGGGGCCGTCGAGCTCTGATAGTTTTCCATGGTATGCAGTCCATCTCGTCACCTTTCCGTTGAGAACTGTGTGATAAAACACCCGGAACAGAAGACGTGTCTTGACCTTGGTAATATCGACAGGCTCAACACGTGAAGCTATGGACTTCTCCACAGCAGGTCCTCCCTGTGTACAGATCAACACAGGCGAATTTTGAGAACGCTGATCAGCCTTCAGGACAATGAGTGCATAGCATTGGTTAGCAAGTGAAGTGGAAACAAGTGGTCGGATAGCTCATCGGCATCGATGATGGACAGCGAGACTGTAGTGACTTTGCAATTAATGATGAGGATGTGGGCCGTCGGGGAGGGAAAACTGCAACTTGATCAGCCTGTCTCATCGAATCCCATTAGGTGCCGTTCGCCAATTGCGACGGAGGTCGGCCAAGACGAACGTATCGGACCGGGGAATGACATTGTTTCAACCCGTGGAGACTTTTCGGTGTTGGCAGAGCTCAGTGGCTGGGTTGGCTAGTAGTGATAGACCCCTCGAAACCGGTAATGCCTTAATTGCAGCGTATGCAGCCACTTCACGTTGTCAGCATTCTGTTTAACTTTCGGCCTACCAGCTACATATATCGAGCCATACGACGAAACATCCAATCGGCGCAGTCGCAGTCGTCTTACCGATGCCCCTTGGCAAGTGACGCGCGTGCTGTTTCAGTGGAGCGGCATGCGCTCGTGCATGAGGATATATGCATGCCAGACATCCGTCCCGCTGTATGAGAAAATAATGTTAAATTAGGTTGTCCCGGCAAGCCGAGAATATTGCGCGTCGGCGCACTGATACGACCTAGGCACAGTGCCCATCCGCCAGAAAGTAGAATGGAAATTGAGCCGATATGGATTCACATCTCCAACCCCGAGTGGACTTTGTTGTCTATATCAGCCTGGACACCCGTACCTTCGATTTCTGCGGCGTGTCCCTGCACTTCAGAACCCTGTCAGGTAAAGAAAGAACACGTATCGACAACAGAGAATCGACATTGCGACAGGTGCGGTACTTCCGTATTGCTGTCCATGTCTTGAGTCCTCGGCGCAAGCCATTGGTACATACATGTATGTGCGACCCCAGTGTACTGGTCTAGAAACGGGTATACGGTAACCTGCAGTGAATGAAGGTGTCAGTAGGAGATACAGACGCAGTCGCTGTTCTTCGGGTCCTTCATACCACTTTCCGCGCATCGTAATCTTCACCCAGTCGCCTTTGTCGTCAGTCTCTTTCTCTACCTTCGTGGAGAAGGATATAGCGGACATAATCCCATCACCAAACATCTCGTTCATTATCTGGCTGAATTAGCTCGTACTACACCGAATCTCTTTCGTTTGCCCTCACCGCTTTGTATGCATATCCGTAATTTTGCACGATCTCGTATAGTCTGTACATTAACGGTTCACGCGGTGGCATCTCCATCGACCGGCCTCGATCTGGCAATGCTGCAATTTCAGTCTGGTGAAGGACATCTTCGGGGATGTCCAACACCTTTGCAAGATTGGCAATGTCTTCGGGAGAAGCGTTCGCTTGACCATAAAAGATCGCCGCAGTCGAGACCTCTCCTCGTCCGAGTGCGTTCGCGATCGTCTCGAAGGACAGGTTCTTGGCTTTCTTGGCGGCGAACAGGACAGAACTGTGGGCTGGCAGCTTCGGCGCGAGGTCTGCCTTTACAACGTGTCAGTGTCCAGTCTCAGGGCTGGACTTTGTGGATCAACGGCCTACTGTCAAGACGGTGATGGGTGCGCCGCTGGATGTACCTTGCGCTGCCATTTTGGTGGGGTTGAATGGACGTAAACCGGTAGGATTTGTATGAAGGACATACAGCCGCGCCGATGTCACAGGTGAGAGGATGAGAGCGGAGACGCAGCATTCTATACCTTCCTTCTCCTCTATGATGCAAGCAGCTCAGAGCTGCGAAAGAGGAGCTCCATCCCATCCCTGCAGAGTGCTGTTACGGTTTTGGGTGCATCCGGGGCCAGTGAGACGAGGGGCTATCACTACGTTACTCCACCGATGACCGTATGTCCGCGTGGTTATAGTTCATAGATGGAGTCGCTAGCACCTGCTCCGTGGCCAGAATGCACGCAGAATGATGAGTCCGCTGGAAGGCCGGGCCAAGCAGGCGGGAGCTGGGCGGGGGAACGGGAGATCTGGGCACCAGCACCTCGGCCCCCGTCGAAACGGAAGACTGGCAATGTAGGGCCCCGCCGTCGGCCATAGATAACGAAAGTACGTACGAGATGCGATCGCAGGAGGTGCTGATAAGATGAACACAGTTGGGCCTCCGAGAGCCGTCGACGCGAAGACGATGCCATTGTGCCGATGCCGGCCACGGCCAACGCTTTCCATCTGCGAACCACGCCAGCGAACTACCTAGACATAATCGGGCATGTCCACGAACAATTTCGCGATCTCCGCTGTGTACAAGCTCGCCAACGTCTTCGCCTCCGATCCAGTATACTTTCGCGTTTTCTGCCACCTCGCGCACCAGATTTCCGCCATCCGTTCGAGCTGCTCCTCAATCGATCTCCGCGAACCAAGCATGAAAGTTGCGGTCTTGCTACCGTCCAAATAGAACCGAATGTCCAGCCTGCCGCGAGGGTGAAAGAGCTGTCGTAATGCTCGCATGTGGTTCCAATCGATGTTGAGGGACACCGGTGGGCCTTGCTGCCCTTTGAAAGACGCTAGGCTGATCGTAACATGTCGCATTTCTCGGGCCTGATCACGGCCAATAGTCTGCGCCCACTTCTGAATCCGCTCAATGATCTCGCTCTTCTGATCACTTTTGAGGTACTCCGTCTGCACGCAGAACCGATTGATGGAATAGTACACCGGCAGTGTTTCCCACCGTAGTTGTTTGCAGGCCATGGGAAGGCCGTGAATGAGAAGAGGCGAAGATTCTTGCTGGCCGGACATCGGAAACGCCGTTAGATGATCATCGTGACTGCTGCGGCCGAGATATATCGTTTCTGGTCCGTTGTCTCCTTCCAGCAGGCTGTACTCATAGATCGCATTGCGCAGCTCGGCTGGCAACCTGCTCAACAATGAGGATTCCATTTTGCTGTTGGCGTCGTTGCCCTTTTGCTCTACTGTAGAGACGAGAAAGCTGTCGTAGACGAGAACCTGGTCACGAGAATGCGTCCGCGTGTACGTGATGTTGCTCGATGTCCAGTGACGCTTGTCTCAGGCAGGAGGCGACATTAGCATGCACTTGATTGAGGGAAGAACATAAGGTAAGGTCAAGACAAATAGGCAAACTAGGCCCACATTAGTCTTCTGGATATAATCAAACTTTCGGTACATTTGGCAGTGGAAAAGGGTGAGGACCCTCGCCTCGGACATGTTCCTGCAGGGCCGATTGTACGTTGGAGACGTCCCTTGCGATGTCACGCTTATGGCGATCCACGTCGCCGGGGCATGAAGCTGATTGGCGTGGGCGCCTGACAGCAAGTACAGGATAGGAATCAGCTCGCTGTCGAGAGGTGAACCCTGGCACATGACATTGTAGATCAATGCAGGGTCCTCGCAAGGCTGATGGCTCAAACCGAGTTTCCGGGTGCATTTGTGCATATGACATGGGAAGGAGAACCTGATAAAACATCATGCGTTGCATGCACGCGACTTCTTTGGCACATGTTGACAACGCTGTGGATGGCAGTGATATTTTCGGTGGGTCTGGGTATCTGTACTTGGCAGCGCCATTGTATGCAGTTGTCGCTCCCGGACATGTGTTCAGACCGTGTCATCACAAAGGGGAATTCGTTCCGAACGCGCCAAAGCCAGAGTGACCATTTCCTTTCGAAGAAACGCTGCGAAGATGACAGTTAAGTCGCAGTATTTCGCAAAGCCTTCTCTGGTCAAAACTCAAGAGTCTTGCCCTCACGAGAAGACTGCTCAATCAACTCAATTATGCGCAGGACGTCTCGCGCTTCCTCGGCCTTCACTGGCACATTGCCCTCTCCTCGGACTGCCCGGGCAAAAATCCGATAGTACTCCAGATAAGTGGACGGTATGACAGTTTGATACTTTTGCACCACAGGGGTGGCTTTCTCGTTTTCGATAGTGATAAGAGTGCCATAGTGCGATTCTGGGTCAACGCCAAATTCCTTGTTACCGGGCCCAACATTCTCTTTTCGAAGTTGATCCTCCTGGCGATCAAGGTGAAACTTTTGCAGAAGGTTAGCTCCTTTACCTGATGCTTTCCTTCATAGCTGCTCACCTTCTTAAAGCTTCCCTTAGTTCCTCTGACCCAGTAGCGCAGCTGCTCCACTTCCGGACTGACTACACCCGCCTTCACTGTCACAAGGATTGGTCCATCATAATGTAGTAGCACCGTGATGGAATCCGGAGCGCCTCCTGTCACCCCTCGTCTTTGCGTTCCTACGAATCCGGTTATGCGCTTTGGGAGACCAAAGAGCACATATACTTGATCGATGAGGTGGGTGCCGAGGTCGTACAGAGTTCCATGGGCAGGCTTGTTTTCATTCTTCCAGCTTTCCGGCGGAGGGTCGGGCCTGTGTCGATCGAAGTGCGTTTGAAACTCGGATATCTCTCCCAAGTGGCCCTCAGCCATGATCTTCCTCAGTGTGAGGAAATCAGCATCCCATCTCCGATTCTGGTACACTGCCAGTTTCTTGCCCGTCCTCTGGGAGACTGCAGCGAGCTCACCGGCCTCTTTGGAAGTAGGCACGAATGGCTTCTCGACAATCACGTGCTTGCCGCTCTCCAAAGACTTCTTGGCGAATTCGTAATGGCCATCCGGGGGTGTAGTAATGATCACAACGTCCACTTCCGGATCGGCATAAACTTCGTCAATTGATCTCCAGCTTTTGATTCCTGGATAGAGTTTCGAAGCGTCATTTTCAGGTGTAGGACTTCTCTGGACAACGCCGTAGAATTTGAATTCGTCAGGAAGGGCCTGAACAAATGGTATATGGAAGACTTTGGCAGAGAGTCCAAAGCCAACGACGGCGACGTTCAAGATCTTCGATGCCATGTTGACCGAGTGCTGTTGCGGGTGAAATTTTTGTTTGAGACCTCCTTCTTGTTTGGCCAAGCGTTGAAAGAGATGTCGCGATTCTTTGGCGCTGCAGGTGAGAAGCCTTCGTAAAGCTATTGGCGGGGCACCTGCCTGTTCCTGTGGAGCACAGCGCCCCGCTCCCAGCCCGTCGTAGCCCGCGCCC
>ANSM01001383.1:0-11718 GCA_000347735.1 Cercospora canescens BHU | reverse complement strand
CGACACTCGCGCGCACCACCGCGGAGGAGCACTGTCACATGCGCAGCGCGGATTCCAGACCAGCCATGCGATAGCCGACCTCGAGTAGCAACGCCGCAACAATGAACCCCGCCGAGCTCACTTTGACCATTTCGCCCTCACTCACCAAAGCCACCCCCGCGACAATCAAGCATGGCACCAGCGCCGCGACCGTCCCGCCAGTGGGGAGAACCGTGGTGGAGCGCATCAATGTCGAGCCCATCTATGCGCAACTCAAGGCCGCCTTGGGAGATCAATGGAGCGAATACAAGGCGACCATCGCTGCCTTCATACTTGGCAGCTTGAACCAGGCGGAACTGTCATGGGTTTTGCAACCACTGCTCACCACCCTCCCGCTGCCCAGTACGGACCTCAGCAGACCGACGGCCTCGATATTGCAGCTGCACAATCAGCTGATCACCGCCATATATGCGAACACGTTGCGCGATGCCCCCGCGACAGAGGTCGCCCCGTGGGTCGTGGCCACGGACAAGCCCTCGAACACGTCAAAGAGTTCGGGCGCCGGAGGAGGCGCGAACGATAAAGCGGAAGAGAGGCTGAAGAGGGAGATTATGAATATTCATCCGAGAGACAGACAGAGGATCAAAGCATTGAAGGACGAGCCCTCCAAATTGGCCAAAGACGATGGTCTGCGCCAAGTCGTCGAATATGCGAATGAGCTGGCTGTGAAAGCGCCGAGCGCAGGACAAGGACCCAATGAGTCTCAGACCACCACGCCTGGTCTTGCCAGGAGCAACTTTGACATTGAAATTCAAAGGCGTTACGCTCAACCTCTTGCGAGCGAGCAGCTCGAGTTTCCGGCTTCGAATGACTTGCAGAACAAGATTGAGCCGATCTGCTATGAGCAAGGGCTGACGGGAGGCGTGCAGCAAGGCATGCTTCAGAGCTGTGCAGAGCTGGTCGAACAAGCCTGCGAAGTCTACGTCAAGGAGATGCTCAGTGCGTTCCTCGGGCATTCGCGGAGTAATGCCGTGGGCAAGGATGGCGTGCAGACTCACAAGTTCAGACGTCAGCTTCGAAAAGAAGAAGATGATGCCGAGCGAGGAGTCCTGCAAAGGAATGCGGGAGGCATGCTGCCTGTCGAGATGCAGATGCAGGCACAACGCGCACCACTACGGATGGCAGACATGCGCCTCGCGCTTGGTTTGTCGGACTCTTTCCTCAAGCAAGACCGCTTTCTGGAGGAGCAGATCATGCTCAAGCATTATCCTGTTGTGGAACCTCCCGCCAAGATGGGTATCAATGGCATTTCGTCGCACTTGACAAACGGCGTCAAGCGCAGGAGGATCTCTGGGCCTGACAATTCAGATCCCATGGATATTGATGCCGAGTTCGACTATGGCCATTTCAAGGGTGTCGCGAAGAACGACCACGATAGCGTTATGAGTGCTTTGGACGATTGTTTGCTGGCTGCTGGGTAGTATCCAGATCAAGCCGAAAGCAAATTTTCGTACAATTGCTTTCCAGCTGGGTATCACAGTGGTGTTCCGATGTTGGAGGACTATCGGAATGGTGCGTATAAAGATGGTATCGAGAGGGCTGTCGCGAGCAGCAGCCGGATGCGAGATGGAATTGCTATGAATGACGACAAATCCATGCACTCGCTGTCATCAACCGCTGCTTTTGCACCAAGGATGAAACGAAATTTCAAGACATCCGCAGCTTCTATTGGCGATGACACTGATGACGGGCTGGCTGGCAAAAGCGTTCCAGATCGACTTGTGGCTTTCCCGAGCAGAACGCAGCAGAGACCGAATGAGCGGCGGCGAATGGAGGCCTCTGTGCGGCGCCCTGAGAAGAAGACTGGCAAGAGGAAGCGTGCACGCCCTGACGAAGCTGAACGAGGTGCACCCGCTGATTTGGCGGAGCACGGCATGAGCGCCATTTCACAGCCCGGCGCGAAGTCGATCAAACGTGCTCTAACAACGAAGAGTCAAGCTAAGGAGCGGCGGAGATCCCCCAAAAAGAGAAAGCGGACGCAGCCAATCGACGGCGAGGCTACTCAATCAGAGGCTGAAGATGTGCCGACAAAGAAGAAGCGTGCACTTTCATCGAACCCTGCTGTCGAAAAGGCGAGCACTAAGGAAGGGCATTTGGCGCTCAGTAAAGATCTCGGTACGCGCAAATTAACGTCTTTCGAAGTCGCTCGACAACAACCGTCTGGGTACGATGTTCAGCCTCAACCATGCGAGGTCCCGACCGGCGGCGACCTGAATGATGTGTTTGCTGCATTCACAAAGAAGGCAGCTTCGTTAAAGCCAAAGCCGAGAGGCCCGCCAGCAGCTAAGAAGCCGAGGGCTACGCCAGCTGCCGAGCCAGGCGAAGACGATGATGCACCTGGTGAATCTGATTACGAGCTGGCTCCGCCGCCCCCTTTCCCCAGCAACCCTTATGCCCTGCCAGCTCACATGGGCCCAGATGTCAGCGATCTCGCGAAGGTGTTCGAAGTAGCAGGCTCGAATGCAGTCAACCCACAGGCTGCTGACAAGAGACCACGTAAGGGCCCGCCCATGATGAGTGTTGCGACCCCGAAGCGAAATGTCAGTTCTCCCATGAGGAGATCAGAATCTGGATCAAGCTCGGCGCCGCCAAAAATGATCGCGGCGAATACAATTACTATTTCTTCGTCTCCACAGACGACTGGGAAAAGCCAAAAGAACACCGTTTGCCTTCTTCCTAATGACAGGGGAGCAAGATGTGGTAAGACCACAGCTGGAACGCAGAGGGCTGGCAGCATGCAAGACCACGTCCGTCGAACACATCCCCAGCACTACATTCAGAGGCTGCCAGCTACTGGGGAAAGTATGCAGCGGATATTCGCTTCGCCTGCCAAATCAGCGGTGGCAGACCAAACTCATAAGAGTTCTGATGTAGAGCAGCAGAAGCGGAGGAACAGCCCCATTCCTCAGACACCAGCAACAGAGCGTCAACTTCAATGGTCGAGCCCAGTAGTTGGTAGCTCGTCTTCCGGTAAAAATCATCGAGAAGGGGATAGAGTGCAGAAGTACCAAGAGCAAAGTCAACGGACGCGGCCTTCGCTGCCTGCGCAAGGCTCCTGGGAACGACCACAAATATCACCACTTACGGCCAGGAACCAGCGGACACTGTCCCGCGCGAATCTCGCAGCTCAGCCACCTTTTCCTCTGAGTAAGAGGAATAGCTTCCATGCGGCAAGCACGCTGCCCATCGAACAATCTCTCCGGACAGGAAGTCCAGTGGTAGCGCCTAGACGTGTTACTACGCCTCTTATCCCAGCTTCGGACGGCCACATGAATCCGCCTGGCGGAGACGTAATCCCTTCAAGGGAAAGCTTTACTGCCTCCTCCCCATCCCATACCAGAAGATCAGGTTTCGTCGGAGATCTTGCGATAACCATGCCGTCTCGACCCGGGCATGGAGAAGGCATTATTTCAGGCCGAGTTAGAATGTCACCATCGCTGCACTACATTGCAGCGCAGACGCCAAACCGAGAACGGCAACCTCTGCCGGCGCCGTCATCTCGAATTGGCAGTACATCAAGAATGAATGCAACTCCATCCATTCTCTCGCCCTCACAATTTGCCGAACGAGCCCTTTTGCAGAGCCAAATGCATCAACAATATCATGCATCGCCTACGAGAGACGGGTTCCATACTCTACGGGATCCTGTGTCATTCGTGAGTCCTCGGGGGCAATGAATGACCACTGAGCCCACATCGCAGAGTCCTTGTCCCCGGCGCTCGTCACATTGTAGGCTTTTGCCAGACACTCCAAAGTTCAGGCTGGCTCAGTGGCACAGCCATGACATGCGCCCAAGATGCGGCGCTTGCAGTACTGGAGCCGCAGGAATGATGGCCATTCCTGAAGGTGCCAGGTGCGAGCCGGACACGCATCATCCGAAAAGCTGTCGCTGTGAGCAGCGTGAGCCTGGAGCTGCGACTAGATCCTAGTGTGGATTTATACGGTGCCAATCCTAGCTTCCAGGCCGAAGGCGCGGAGGATACTATGCGCCCGGGCCTCGGCTGCAGGACGGGTTCGTTGAGTTTCGAGGATGCTTACAGTACATGACTGTCGCTGGCGATGGTGTGATTGACGAGGCTGGCGATATTGATGTATGAATAGACGTAGAGACGAGATGTGCGCGACACATCATCACCAAGTTGATGCGTACCATTGACATTATTCGAATGAAGATCCATTTCCAGCAATTGTATCATTTTTTACGTTCTAGGATGCGCTCTAGTGCACGGAAAGACAAACCATTCCTGCTCCCAGGAGGCAGCCAAGCCGGCCCAATTATCAAGTGCCTACTTTACCCGATTGTGCCGTGTCAAACTTCGAGCGTCCGCTATATATAGATTCCCTCGTGAGATCGACCTCTTGGCGAGCATCTCGAACTCGACGCATGCGGGCCACTTTACTGCGCCTCACTAGGACTGCAGGTGGAAAGCGGACGTGCGTGGTACAATGAGGGTTGATCAACAGTGGATGTGTGCTTCGGCCATGGTCCAGAAGCGATACTTGTCTTCGAACAGATCAAAGAAGGCGTAGTCGGAACAGCCTCGGACGCTGTCCTTCTGGCATGTCTCGCGATACGTAAAGCAGGAGAGAGAAATGATCGACTGTTGGGGGTTTGACTACAAGAAGGACATTGGTCTCTGTCTCTCTCGGGATGTGCGTGATTTGGCGGTGTTTTTGCAGCCATGAGGGGTTACAATCTCTTGCTCGCTGCGTGCGGTCAGCTACTCACAGTCTCTGCGTCCTGCGCAGAAGCATCGTCTCCTACTGCGCTCGATTCCGCGCACCCTCCTTGCGCGAATCCCATCCAGCGCAAAGCATGGTAGGCAACCTCCAACCCGCCGCATAACTTCCCACAGCAACTAAAATCTAACCTTTCTTTTTCCCAAAAAGGCACACCCTCACCACACCCGAAAAGCAAGCCTACCTCGCTGCCGAACTCTGCCTTCTCAACACCCCTCTCGCAGCTGAAAAGCAAGGCCATCTCTCTAACTTCCCCGTCGCCAAAACCCTCTTCCAAGCCCTCCAAGAACAACACCAACTCCAATCCTCCTCCATCCACGAAGTCGGCCCCTTCCTTCCCTACCACCGCTACATGACCTTCGCCCACGAACATCTCCTCCGCACCCACTGCAACTACACCGGCGCGCAGCCCTGGTGGGACGAAGAGCGCGACGCATCCCACTTCAGCACCTCAACGCTCTTCGATCCGGAGACGGGGTTTGGGGGCCGGGACAAAGGATGCGTCAAGGATGGAGTGCTGGGGAATGTGACGTTGATTATTGGGCCCGGAGAAGAGAACAGGGTGCATTGTTTAGAACGCGAGATCGATGATGTGGCCAGTCAGGCAGCGGACAAGTTTTTCCTGGAGTTTGTGAATAATGCGACGACGTTTGAGGAGGTGTGGGATCGGATTGAATCTTACCCGCATTCGGCGGGACATGGTGGTGTTGGGGGAGAGGTGAGTTTGACGCTGCTCCGCGTGCGAGGTTGTCTGATTCGTGCTGGTTTCGCTGACGATTGTTGGTGGTGCACAGATGCTGAATCCCATTTCCAGTCCTGGAGATCCCATGTTCTATGTGCATCACGCATTCGTCGATAAGCTCTGGTGGGATTGGCAGGTTGCCGATTTGGAGAAGAGACTTTATGCGATTGGTGGTCCGACGGTCAGGGATCCCAATCGTCCTCTACCGATTCCTGAAGGCTGGGATCCGAACGCCGATGAGGCTGCTCCTATGCGTAAAAGACATCAGGCCCATATGCGGAGGCACGGTGTCAAAATTCGAGACAATACTGGTCAAGAAAATCAGACAACTACAACCTTGGAGCATGGGATTAGTCTCTTTGGCCTTTTGCCAGATGTGACGGCGGAGGATGTGATGGATATCCGGAACGAGCTTTTGTGCTATGAGTACATTTGAGACACTTCACGAGTTCTGGCTATAGAAGTCAAGCCTACGGCGCGCAGATAAAAAGCCGTCTACTCAGATTGCGCATATTCTTGCCGTAATCACCTTCAGAGTAAATTGGCCTCGTGAGGCAGTATGGTGAACTTGAAGGAGCGCATGCTCAGCATGCTGTGTGTGCTATGGCAGTTCGGAGTTCTGCCGTCGGATTTCCTTACGAGATCTAATCATCGCCTCTTCGTGATACAATGACACCTGAGACGTCGATCGCTCGAACCATTGTGTACCAAGTCGCCGAAAAGTATGACCAGTATTGATTGTCAACCAAATATGTATCACTTCGCGCAGAGAGATCACTTTGGTACTTTTCACAATTGTACGCACCCCTAGTCAAATTGGAACAACCTGAAAAATTGACTAAAAGCTTAGTGTTGGCGGACAGGAATAGATTGATCTGAAGAGCCAGCATCAGGTGAAGTCCGGAAGCATTCGATGCCGAGGCTTGGCGCTCGGAGAAGTCTTGCGCCTTGCATCCGTACGAGACTGTTTTCTGGGATTTTGGTCCCCGTAAAATTTAGGCTTGCTGTTGAGCCTGACTTGCACCGTATCGCACAATCGGAGAAGGTGATTGAGCCCAGAAGCATCATTTGTTTCCTGCACTCGGGTGATTCCGAAAGTGAGGTCGCTGGACGACACGCAGCTCATGACCGACCCACGACAGCCTTTCCGAGCGATCCCAGGGTTTCCCAAGGTTCATCTGGAGCCCATCAATTATGCGCATCTCTGAACGAAGTATACTCAAGTTGCTATAGAGAGGATTCCTTGGCGACAAGTCTTCAGACTCGCTCTCCCTTACGCGTGACAGTCATCCACAATCCGGTCTGTATCCACACGCCGACCTGAAAGTCGACTTCATACGGTCTCTTGGGATCACAAATCTGGAAGTCGAAGCGTCGCAACAATTCCACGAAAATCTTGTTCAGCTCCATCAAAGCGACGGGTTGGCCCAAACACTTGAATCGGCCATAGCCGAAGATCACCTCATTATTCTGATCCATCTTGCGGAGCTTGGCCGCGCTCTCGCAGTCGCCGCCGTCTTCGTGCAGCAGCCAGCGTTCGGGGCGGAAGCAGTGCTCGTCAGGACCGAAAAGTGTCCGGTTGCGGGTCATGGCGCACGTGGACCATCTGAGATATGTTGTTAGCCATGTGAAAAAGTGATCTGCGTCTCGCCACTCGCGACTCACCCAATCCGTGTGCCTCCAGGCACGAAATACCCGTCCACCTCATCCCCACCAGCCGGAACCTCGTGCGAGAAAAGCCCGCTCACAGGTGGTGCAATCCTCAATCCCTCCTTGATACAAGCCTGGAGATACTTCATGCCCCTCGCCGTCGAATCCCGAATCACCTCTCCCTCACGAGCACTCTCCACCATCTCAATCTCCGCCACCAACCTTCGATGAATCCTCTCACAACTCACTACATTCAACAAAATAGTTCGCACCGCCGTAGCCGTCGTATCACTTCCGGCCAAAATCTGCAACACAACCTCACTTTCGACCTGCGACCTCTTCATGCCATGCCGAAAAAAAGACCCCATCATATCCCTCCGATCCTCACTCGGTCGTGCTTCCTCCTCCTTGGAACCATTCCGAAACCTCCTCCCAACAAGCTCCTTTGCCAACCCATATGCCTTCCCCAAGCCCAAATCATCCCTCTCATTCGGCCCCAACCACGCCAAAATATTTGATTTCTCTAGGAAAAGGTACACATTCGGCAACACGGCCATGAGATTGATCAATGTCATCCCCTGCTCTACCTGTTCCATATAACCATGATTATCGCGATCGTCTCGCAAATCGCCAAAACTCTCCCCGAATGCCAACGAACTGATGACGTCGAGGGTGAAGAAATGCGCCTTGCGCGCGAGATCCATGGGTTTGAAGATTCCGTCTCGGGGCTGGGACATGTATTTCCGCTCGATCAGGGAGACAAAGGAGAGAACTTGCTCGTCAATTTTGCCTTCGAGGTCGGGCACTTCTTTGCCGCCGTAGCCTGGGGCGAGTTTCATGCGGAGCTCGGCGTGAGATTTTTCGTCGCGCATGGAGAGGGTGTTGTCTTGGTTCGGGACGAATCGCATGGCGTTGAACCAGTCGGAGCGAGGGTACCCAGGTGAAGAACCTTTCGAGGCAGAAGAGGAGGAGGAAGAGTAGATTTTCTTCCATGTTTTGACGGAGCCTGTGATCAGATGGCCTGGAGCGATACGGATGAGATCCGAGTTGTATTCCTGGCACAAATGGCCATACTTGGACCACGCGGAGCCGGAAGCGATCCAGTAGAGGAGGGGAATGGTGCTGTGTGAAGTGTACCATGGTCCGGGGATGTGGGAGAGTCTGGAGCGGGAGAAGCCATGGGTATAGATGAGGTAGATGACGAGTAGGAGGGCGGCGAGGAGAATGAGAGGAGATATGTCGAATGCGATTAATGAGGCCATGCTTGTGATTGAGTTGCGATTCGTGCGGCGAGAGACGTCTCTGGGAGATGCTGCGAGGCAGGCGTTCACTGTTGTTCCTGTTCTTCACAAATACATGAAGAGGGGAGAGAGAGCATGAAGCAACGAGATCCAGAGCTCGAGAACGTCGTGAAAATTACGTGCTGCCGTCTGGGCACCAGTCCAAGGTACTTGGAGTGAAAGCAAATCCAGCTCGCTGCGGAATAATGGAAGCGCTGCTCACATTTGAGCAACTGACTTTGCGGCTGATACAAGTGCACGAACAACTGAAGATCGCCTTCCAGGAAGCCCATCCTGTCGCGCGCAAAGTCTTGTCCGCATGTCGGCAAGACCTTTCTCTGCAAGTCTACTGGACGAGGGCGATGTCAAAGTGCAGTCAATCTGTGGGTAGATTGAGCTCCTTCTCGCCGTGCCCGAAGTTCAGCCTATGCTATTCTGCAAGAGAGTGGGTACGAGGGTGGATCATCGCAGCCGAAGGAACGGACGCAACGACCGATTTGGGAGAATGGTGTTGGCCTTGTTGCATGCTGATGCTGTCGTGACACGTGTGATGAGCAACGAGAGTTGTGCTGTGATTTGATGAGTGATCGGTGTAACGTGTGAATAGTAACAAGAGGAGAGAATGCTGACCGACGCAAAGTCGAGCAACCGGGCTGAGAACACTGTTCGGCACCGAAAGTAGAATGATCAGGGAGTTTGGCGAGCATCAAAGGCCATGACAACCCGTCGTACTCACACAGCATATCGCTGTATTCTCAGTCGGAAGGATCCCAACGTTATGAGCGTCAGAGCCTGTCAGCAACGACTGCTGCTCTGGAGGCCTGTTTCCTGTCACTGCGCCGAGGTGAGGATAAGAATTCGCCGGCGCAAACTTTAGAAGAAAACCTCGAGTCGTGTATCACCTCAACTCAACAGCACTCTAATCTCATCCTCTGTCCTCGGAAAGACCTCTCTCAACCACACCTCCTCTTCCACGTCCCCGTTGACCTGCCTCATTCTCAACTCATCAGCCTGGACCACCAATTTCTCAATCTCCAAGAAATCCTCGCAAAAGATCTCTGCCGCACTTTCGGTAATCCTTCGAGCGAGCGTCTTGTTCTCCAGCTGCGCGAGGAATGCTCTCGCATCTTCAGTAGCAGTGGGTAGGAAGGTGTCTAATTGCTGAGCGACGGAAACGATTTGGCTGGGATCTTTGTACGAGGAAGCGAGGTCGTCCGTCGAAGCGATGTTGTCGACGAGCAATTCGAGACCAGATTGCTTGAGGAACCACCGATGCATGGAGTGAGTAAGCTCTCGTTCGTGGGCGTCGATCTTTGGCTGTAGTGCCTCTGATTGATCAGCGAAAGAGTAAGTGCCAAGGACTTCCTTGGTGGCAAGCAGGCAATTGAGGGCGAAGATGTGACTGTTTGGTTTTCGAAGTCGCGTGGTGATGTTCTCGCAGCCTGCCAAAAATGGATCGAGAGCCTCTTGGAGGATGGGCTGGAAGCCTTGAATGCGTTGTGTCAGATTCGCATTGGCTACAGATGTGTCGTAGCTCTTCATGAGGACTTTGAGTGTCTCTAACGCGTCGATCAAAAAGTCTGCGGGCGCGAGATCGTCTGTGGAAAGAGCGAAATCTGTTTGCAAATTCGCGACATGGTCGCGCATGATAGACTTGAATGCTCGAAGCGCGCTGTCTGAGAGTGGACGAAGAATACCGAGCAGAGCTGAGCTCTCGCCAAGCAGGTTCGTGAAGATGCCTGCGTAGAAAGTGACGAGATTGGAGATCTTGTAGGCCAACGTCGCATCTTCGTGACTCTGTACAACTTGTTCTGTTCTCTGCTTGAGCTGTCGGAATACACCAGCGAGATCTCTGTCCACCAGCTCGTTGAGTGCTTTGCGGCCATCGAATGGCAGGGCAGCGTCTTCTCCAGCAGCGCGAGACCAGGGCTCGCTCTCAATGCCAGCTTGGATGCTCTTCGCAATTTCATCACCTTCGGAGATGAAAAGCACCTCGAGTGCCTCCCTTTCTGACACTGTGGCGGAATGCGCCCATGCCAACATGTCACTGACATATCGGAGGGGGTCGTGCGCCGACAGCTCTATCGCTTTGCCGAGAACAGGGTGATCTGCGTCGACTGGGGCACCTGTGAGGGCCGAATAGAAGTTATTCGACAGTATATTCTCTCGTGCTTCTGCAAAGAAGTCCAGGCAGTTCTGGAACAGTGTTGGTCTCTCAGCCAGCACTCGCAGAGCTCGTCGAATGGCACTGCTGATCTGTGGGTTCTCCAGATCCAGTGACTTGAACTCACGCTGCACCCATCGATACAGCTTCTGATATGCCGCATTGAGCTGCCGTGAGCTCTGTTCCAGAATCTCCAGGCCGAGACGCTCATTTTCGGAACCCAACAACACCTGCGAGTCCTCGTGGATCTTCTTGACTCTAGTCATGATTCGGAAGAAGTCGTCGTTGACCGGCTCCGCAGTAGAGGTCAGAATGGCGAGATCGGTATCAGATACCACGAAATGCTGGGTGAAGGCATCGAGCAGCTGCTGCTTGGTCTCGATTTGTCCTCGCTCTGCCAGAATGGACTTTGCTTCATCGAGCATGGGACCAGTCTCACGACTGGAGGCTGAGACATGCTTTCGCATTTCCACACAGCTAGCGTTCAGATTTGCGATGGCGGTGCCGATCCGCTTGAGCTGCTCGGCGACTTTGCCAAAGTCATGGATGATTTCGCCATTGCATTGGATGAGTTCCTCTTGCACATCGAGACGCAGGTTCCGGCGGGTTTCGGCCGTATTCTGCAGACCCCTTTCGTCCAAGATGGAAAGTGCGTCCCTGATCTCGAGGTCGGCATAGGAGGCTGACAGCACACTGGTAATTCTGTTTTGCAGGGCATTGGACTTGTTCGCCGAGGGGCCGGTAGGAGTGGACGGCGTGGGCGGAGACAGGATGGAACCGCCAGGCTCATTGCTCATGGGCGAAATGACGCGGTCAAAGTAGGGATTCGACATGACGATTCGCTTGCTCTAAGGAAAATGTGTCGGTGGGTGTTGCACGTGCCTCGTTGGCGCTGAGGCTCGGGGGAAGTTTTGTCAGCGCAGGACCAGCTCGGTGCTTGGATGCTTGTCCGATTGTGCAGACGGACCTCGTCTCACCGCGGACAATCACGAGCATCACCGTAAGTACACTGCACAGATGGAGACACGTCGTGGGCGGGCTCGGCAGAACGGCGCACCGATCCGATCAGCGGAGTTGGGTCCCGGCGCGCGCTGAGCCACGCT
>ANSM01001381.1:0-22636 GCA_000347735.1 Cercospora canescens BHU | reverse complement strand
GACGAAACCTTGGTCTCATGCGGCGCAGCTGCAGCCGCCCAGCCAAGCTACGCCGCACACATGCATAAAGCTGCCTCGCCGACCTTTGCAATCATTGCACGTAGGCGAAACAACTTCAGCTCCTCTGCGCAATGGTTCGCAGGCGCAAGATCACTAAGTGAACGCGCGTCAGAGCCGATAGATCAACGCGAAGCCGCAACCTCCAGAATAGAAACATGTCCAGCGTGTGAATACATATTGGAGACTGCAATGCCCACTGTCGATTATCCGACCAACGCAGACAAACCAAAAATTGTCTCTGACTTTTACTTTACCAGAGTCTGTGGGTTGCTTGATCTTTCAAGTCCAAGAAGCGGTTGGAACATCAAAATCCACAACGGACGCTCATGATGATGACCACATCTGAACTACGAGTTGCCCAACGCTAATCACCAAAGCCCACAGGTACATGAGAACCAGTTTCTCTATCATACTTCCCAGGCCCAAACGCCATCAGTCTGGCTCTCGGCTCACTAGCCGCGGAAAGAGAAGCGCACCAGACATTTCCAATCACATCAGCTCCCAGATACTGCTCCAAACAGCCTTCGAACTGCTCTTCGTAAGGGCCCCCGTCTCGCCCATTTACCTCCATATGCCACAGATAGCACGTTCCTACCGCGTCCCGAGACAGTATCTCCTCTGCGACATGTTAGCATGCGGTTCATGTTCAGATCGAGCTTTCTACGTACCGAGTAAACCAATTGCTCGCTCCGTACGATGCTGCTGCCTCTTGAAACTAGAGTATACAACACGATACATCATCGAAGTCCATATGCTAGACTCAAACGTTAAGACTCGTGTGCGAATTTGCTCCCTCATGATCGACCGCTCAGCGTTGGGCCGAAACTGCATGGCGTCTGACGCTCCCGCGATCAAGACTCGTTTGGCGCCATTCTCGTGGAGATGGCTTTGCGCTTCCAGGACCGACATATCAGAGGTCTGAACAACGTGCGAGATGCTGAGTGACTTCCATGGAATCTTCTCACGGTCCAATTCATGAAATAGCGTGAGCGACCGTCTGACGGTGCCATCCACGAGATCGATTTTGTTCGTGCCATCCTTGGAGAGTTCTGCTACGCGTATTTCGCATGTCTTTGAGAGCACGCCGGGCTGTCTGAGTATGTATTCGACTTCCTCGGCATCGAGGTTCGGAGCGTTTATGGCGATCACTCGCATCCATGGAATCTCGAGACTTGCACTGTCAATCGCTTGAGCAAGCTTAGGATGATCGACAGCGCTGACCTTACTTTGAATATAGCTTGCCCCAGTGCATCGAACTGATCCAGGCCGATCTGTGCGGGTTAATGTCCGCGAACCGAATAGTATGATGTTCGTAATCGTACTTTGAACCTGTGAGCTGCCCATTCCAATGGGGTGGGATTATATCGAAGTGTGGCCCCCCGAGTTTTCTTCGATGACTTCATAGTCTCTTGATCTTTGACGACAAGATAGATACAATCAGGAGCTATTCACGCAGGCGGTCACGTACAGTAGCTCCTCCGCCAAGGCACTGGAGGTCTCACGTGGCCAAGCGAAAGAAGGTTCAGCCTACAAAATTGTTTCGAAAACTAGCGTGCTTAAACGAACAGGCCTCCCTCAACTTCCTTGTGCAAGTATTGCAGCCTGAAGCTTGGCTTGGAATCTACGTCCGGGAGTGGTCGTGCCAAATGTCCGACTGTCAAGCGTTACAGAGCTTTCACAGCTGAGAAGACGGGACCGTTAATATGATATGATGTATTCCAAAGAACAAGACTGTGAATCATCTTCCTTGAATACGCTACCTTCGACGAATAAGAGTACTTCCGCTGGGTGATCTGGTATCATTAGTCGATTGACTACCGAAGTCGACCAGGAGCGCTCGTCTGTATTCTGGAAATTTCACGATGGTATTGATCTTTGGACATCAAGAGGCACCGAATTGGCGACTTCACGCGGAATGTACTCTGGCCATCTACTCTCGTCGCTCTTGTATCCCTGAGAGGATTGAACAACACAAAGAGACTGTTCAAGCGAAGTCTTCATTGCCCGACAGCAACAGTTCCCTTGTGAATACCTTCGACCGTAGCCTTTGCGTTCTACTGTCTCTGCAAGACTACTTGTCAGGATACACGTGCTTGGTGGCAATGTGTTTTCCTTCATCGTTCTGCTAAACCACAGTGAAATGGCGTACACCATCGTTTTCATTCGCATGTGGGGTCTCTCTATGTGGATGTTAGCATCGATCAGGACTCGAGTGAAAGCGTGTACCCTAGTATAGCTTTCGTAGCGCCAGCTGGTATGTCGGCTTTCTCCATCGTTTTGATGAAGCTATTCTGCACCCCGGTCGACAGGAAAGTGCGTTTCCAGGCATCTGTCTCGCTTGCGTACTCGATCTTTATCGAGCGGCCTTTGTTAACACACGTCTTGATCAGCTCGCTGGCAAAAATACGTAAGGGGGCCATGCTGCCTGGTCTTTGCGCTGTCTCGTTGTACCCGACATGCCACGTCGACCGGTATCCATTTGTAGGAACGGTGCGGCATCTAGCCATACAGTATTCACTACTATTCACAGTTCTAGTCACCATAACGACTTTCGGTGGTCCATTCACTAGATCTCCATCTGCCAATCTGTTCACCACAGCTATAGTGCTGGCCTCTGGAGACAACTTGACAGGAAGACCTTGATTGGACAACGCAATCATGCGAACTAAGCGAACAGCTGATTTCGACGCCAAAGAAGCAGGTGTGGTGAACAAATAAACATAAATCCTGCGTCTAGCAAGCAATTCACGTCGCCTAGACAGTCGCTGCCAAGACTCAGCATCTATACAACTCCGTCTTCTTCCTTTCCAAAACATCGCATCGACTTCACAACGCTTGACGGAGAACCTTAGCGCACCGCTGAATACATCGATGGAAATGCGATGTGGCGACGATCCTTCGCCACTCGCCCGACCTCGCACTCTACAAAGCGGTTCGTCGGCGCCAGAATGAGTTCAGACGTGGTCAGTGATTCCGGTCGAGTTTACACGAACAGCGAGATATTGCGGCGTCATCCTCATGATAGCACTCTCGATATCTTCAAAGTAGAGTGAGCTGAGTTGCGCATCCGATTTCGACACCGTTCACTGACTAAGCTGCTAGATCTTCTGGCAAAGCGTTCGTTCTCAAGAAGGTACCGCAGCGCTGCTTCGATCTCTCGCAACGCATTGCCAAGGACTTTTCCTCGACTCCACAACTTCGCATGCATGTAGACTGCAAGAGCGAGGAATGTCTCCTGATCTACGATTATTTCAGAGACACGCTGCTTGGGCTGCTCGAAAATGACCCATCTTTGGTGCCAAATGAACGGCTGAAGATCATGCGTTCCGTTGGGGAGGCTGTTCAAAAGCTTCAGTCGAAAGACTGTGTCCACACTGGTACAAAGCGCCTTATGCGAGGCACAGTGACTATAAGCTGACGATGGGTTATAGACATCAAGCCAGACAACATCTTTATCGACTGGATGTGCGATGAGGATGGCAACAAAGTAGTTACGAAGACAGCATTGGGCGACTTTGATATCGCATGCCAACTCAAGCCGAACGAGGCTCGCATAACGCCTCATGGAGTAGGAAACGTTATGTGGCGGAGTCCTGAAGCCCAGACTGGCATGGCGATCAGGCCCACGGACATCTACTCCTTAGGTCTAGTGGTAGGTTCCCTTCTGCTAAGGTTCAAGTTCTAGGAGCAGTTCTGACAATAAGCCACAGTACCTTTACGCACTGGGAGCTGGAGAACTTCTCATCATACCACACGACCACCTTAAAGAGCGTGTCACACCAGAACAAGAGATTGTCATCCAGCACTTTTCGTATTTTGGACCGGTTCCAGAGACCCTTTACGAACAGATCCACCACGATCAATGAAGAGAGGCCCTTAGGCTAGCGTCAGAAGAGTCTGAGAAAGTGGTTGCGGATAGACCGGGGCTGAGACTGGAAGTATGGGGAGAGCAAATGGGAAAGACCTTTGTCGACTTCATTGCTGGCATGACGAAGATCGACCCGAAGCTTCGCTCCAGCATAAGTCAGGTTCTTGCTCATCCGTATTGGGAAGAGTGTCTCACGTATTGATGGTACACGTTCACGGTGCTGTGGAAAACGAAGAGGCTCCGTTTGGTACGGAAAGATAGATGGCCAGGATCATTGTTGATCCGGTCCGAACTCAAACACGATACGGACTTGACGGAGTGGAGACAAGACCACAACTCGAAGGAATAACCACCTTCCAAAACGCGGTAGCGTCATGCAGTGCCGTAATCTCTAGGCAACAGAATCAATACCATCCCCTCTCGAGGCCTTTCTCACAATTCATCCCAATTCCTTCCAGTCTCCCGAATCGCAGACATGGCGTTGGCGACATTGGCGTTGCTCGGCGGCTTGGCCGCTGCTCAATTCCCGCCGAAGCCTGAAGGTGTCAAAACATTACAATCCAAACATCATCCCGGCGTCAAGCTTTCGTACAAAGAGCCAGGCCTTTGCGAGACCACACCAGGCGTCAAATCATACGCAGGTCAGTGGGCTGCTCACGTCGTCGCTGCACTGTAGCTCACCAGACACCAGGATATGTTCACCTTCCGGCGGAAGCCCTGAATGAGACACATGAGCACAATGGATATCCCATCAATACGTTCTATTGGTTCTTTGAGTCGAGGAAAGATCCTCACAATGCTCCATTGGCCATCTGGCTTAACGGAGGCCCCGGCGGCTCCTCGCTACTTGGTGCGCTTTCAGAGAACGGACCATGTTTCGTCAGTGAGTGAAGTCGCAACGAGAGTGTATGGATAGTGGCTCATGATAGCACAGGCAATGATTCGAAGACGACGTATCTCAATCCGTGGTCATGGAATAATGAAGCGAACCTTCTGTTCATCGACCAACCGAACCAAGTCGGGTATTCTTATGACGTGCTCACCAATGTCACAGTCAGCCTCAACGTAGACGATCCGGAGAGAAACAGCCCTATTCAGCCCACAGACTTCTCTGATGGAGTTCCGAAGCAAAACAGCACATTTTTGGTCGGAACTATGAGTAGCCAAAAAGTCAGCTCAACTGCGAACAGCACGCAGCATGCTGCCACTGCCATCTGGCATTTCGCTCAGACTTTTTTCGAAGAGTTCCCTCATTACAAGCCGAATGATGAGAGAATCAGCTTATTTACGGAGAGCTATGGCGGACATTATGGCCCTGGCTTCATGGACTACTTCGTCAGACAGAACAGCAAGATCGACAAAGGCGAGATCCCCGCAGAGGGTGCACACTACTTGCATCTTTCCACGCTTGGAATCATCAACGGCTGCATAGATGCTCCGGACATGATCGAGTCGGAAATTATCTTTGCTTATAACAATACGTACGGAGTAGAGACAATCTCGAAGGAGGAATACGAGTGGAGCTTGCACGAGTTCCGCAAACCAGGAGGAGTCCGCGATGACATTGAAAAGTGCCGTGAAGCGGAATCGAAGACAGATCCACACGACCATGGCGATGTGGCAAAGACCAACCGAATCTGCTCCGCTGCTGCTGATCGGGCCGGCAACATCAGTGACCTGGTCTTCGTGAGGGCGGCTCGAGGGGCTAGATTCGACATCACCCACGAAGCACAAGACCCCTTCCCACCTCCTTACATGTTCGGCTGGCTCAACCAGCATGAAGTGCAGAAGGCTTTCGGCGTGCCAGTCAACCATTCGTGGTTCTCACCAGCCGTGGCGGAAGCTTTCGGTCGCACGGGAGACCTTGTAAAAGGAGGGCAACTCAAGCAGATCAAAAATGTCCTTGATCATGGAGTCAACGTCGCACTATTTCACGGAGACCGAGATTTTGCTTGCAATGTGAGCTGCTCTCCAACTTTTCTTTTCTCATCGGCTGACGTGTACACAGTGGATTGGAGGCGAGAAATATTCGCTCAACGTGCCATGGTCGCATCAGAAGGAATTCAGCGAGGCTGGATACACACCACTTGTGCTTTCTGAGCCTTATACTCAGTCTGGCGGGCTCGTTCGTCAATATGGAAATCTTTCATTCACGAGAGTAAGCAATTCCCTTTCCGTATTAGCCACAAGCGATGAATGCTGATCATGGACAGGTCTACCAAGCCGGCCACATGGTGCCTTCCTATCAGCCAGAAGCTGCATACCGTATCTTTATGCGGGCCATGACGCACCGCAACATTGCAACTGGTACGATTGACTTGAACGAATACGGCATTCAGCACGGAAGCCAATATTCCAGTACCGGTCCAAACGACACATGGTGGATGAAAAACGATGTGTTGCCACAAATTCGCCATCAATGCTACGTCCTTGACCAGGCCTCACGCTGCACTGAAGAAGAGAAGGAATGGATCAAGGATGGTACAGCTATTGTCAAGGACTGGATCCTCGTTGGCCGAACAAGCTCAGCAACAGAAGAAAATAGCGGCGTTACACCCACGGAGCAGGCACCCTTCAAGACAGACCTGTAAGCATAGGACGGCATGCATGGTTAGCATTGAAGGGAGAGTGCCACGTGCAAGTCAGCATGGGGTTTGGCCTCAAGCTCCCCTGTAGCATGGAGCTATAGAGTTTAGCCAGCTTTTGTTGTCCTGCACTCCACCATTCCTGAATCCTTATCAAAACGCATATGTAGGGCAGTCTCCATGATACCGATCACGAACAGTGCACATGCGCCTCGTAGCCTAACAAAGATTTCCACGCTGCGGCTGAGGAGAGTACCCTGAACGCACACAATCCTTCTCGAAGCTTGTCCCGCATAAGCGCATCTGTATAATTACGCCGCAATCAACACGGCAGGCACAAATACGGAAGAGATCTACATAATTCCCTCCACAAAGCCAGCTTTGGCCGCGATAATTCGTTGTTCCCATGCTGACAAGCGAATGGAATTATCCGCTATCGCTTGCGAGTGAACTGGCAAGCTCGAGAGTCAGCCACCAGGGATTTTTGAGCTCAGGACGGCATACATGCCCGCTCATGTTGCACAAGGCCGATCAACACGCTTATCGGACCTATTCGGGCAGGTAGCACATGGGCAGGGTCAAGCTGGATTCTGGACCAACGTCTCAAATGCAACGCTTGTCGACTTCTCTTCAGCTTTCTCATCCCCACTCGAGGCTCCGGTGGTCGCTAGTGCTTTGCGACAGTGATCGAGCATCGCCGACAAGATGGCGGAAAAGCGATCACCGAACGTGACGTCCATTTTGGATAAGACGCATGAGCGAGCGGTCATTGACGACGATGCGACTTCGGACGAGCAAGCGCTGGTGGCTCTTGGTTACAAGTGCGTCCTATTCGCATCGCAATGCCTCTCTCCATCAAACTCAACCTTCGATCATAGACAAGAATTCAAGCGCGACTTCACCCTTCTCGAATCCTTCTCCGTTTCCTTCTCGATCCTCGGCCTCCTCCCTTCCATCGCTTCCACCCTGTCCTACGGCCTCGGCTACTCTGGCACAGGCGGTCTGATCTGGGGCTGGCTTATCGCCGGCATCATGATTCAGTCCGTAGCCTTCAGTATGGCGGAGCTCTGTTCTTCCATGCCGACCGCGGGAGGTCTCTACTATGCAGCCGCAGTTCTAGCACCCGAAGGCTGGGGGCCTGTCTGTGCGTGGTTCGTCGGCTGGTCAAATGCCATTGCCTTTGCAATCGGACCTTGCTCCTTGAATTACGCTTTGGCGCTGATGGTCACGACTGCGGTGACGATTTCGAACCCGGAGTATGTGCCTGAGACGTGGCATGTGTATTTGATCTATTTGGCGATTTTGATCCTCAATGGGGTGATTGCGATGCAGTCGACGCGGTTCATCGGGATGTTCAATGTTGTTGGAACGGTTTGGAATGTCATTTTGGTTTTGATATTTCTGATTTGGTTTCCCGTTGGCTCGATCAATTCGCCAAGAACGAATGACACCCACGAGACTTGGACCACATTCCAGAATGGGACTGAATGGCCTATTGGCTGGGCGACAATCATGGGCTTTCTGACTGCGCTGTACACCATGGCTGGTTACGATGCGCCTTTCCATCTCGCTGAGGAGTGCAGCAATGCAAACATTGCTTCGCCTCGTGCAATCGTCATGACATCGCAGTCTGGACTTTATGGGGGCTTTGCGATCGTTCTGGTCATCGCATACACAGTCAAAGATGTCGCAGAGGTCGTGGCGGGCCCGTACGGGCAACCTTTCGGCTCGCTCTGTCTTCAGGTTCTCGGCAAAAATTCTGGTCTGGCACTGTTCGCTCTCACTCAAATCGGGCAAATGTTCTGCGGTGTCGGCGTTACTATCGCGGCTTCCCGAGTCATCTTCGCCTATTCCCGGGACGGCGCCATTGTTGGGTCTCAGTTGTGGGCGAAGGTCGACAGGCGCACGAAGACTCCGGTCTCGGCTACTTGGTTCGTCCTGCTCTGTTCGGCACTGTGTGGTCTGATCAGCTTTGGTGGACCCATAGCCATTGGTGCTATCTTCACGCTTGGTAGGAAACCTCCCCTACGTGACAATATTTTGTTCATTCCAAACTAATTCGTGAGCAGTCGGCATTGGACAGTACACAGCTTTCATCGCGCCCATAGCACTCAAGCTCTTCTTTGGTCGCAACCGATTTAGGCCTGGCCCATGGAATCTTGGACGATTCTCTACACCAGTCAATGCGATTGCGGTAGCGTGGTGGTGCGTGATTACACCGGCTCTGTGTTGGCCAGCGTTCAAAGGGAGCAACCTCACACTCCAAACCATGAACTGGACGGTTTTGATATATGGTGGAGTCATGCTTCTTGCGATGCTTCATTACGCATTTAGTGGTCGTAAATGGTTCAAAGGACCCAAGATCAATGTCGAACATTTGGCACAGACAGAAACACCAGGTTTGAGAGTGGCTGAATCACAGGAAAGCAATCAACAATGGAACGATCGCAAGCGAGTGGAGTAAAGACGACTTGTTATGAAAGAATCAATAATTATATCCCGCATGACTATACTATACGATTGGTCCTAGGTTCCAGAAAATGTCCCTGTTGACCCGCGTCATGGCAGTAGGCATGGAGAATGCGAATTCATCTAGGAGACATCCCGACTGGCCATCCATCACAAGCCCGTCATCCGGAATTCAAGCTTGCCATGAAGCGCTGTCATTCAGACGTGCTTATTGTCCCACTCCAACGCGTTCATTCATCACTGTCCAAAATCGAGCATCTCCCGGTTCCTGATAATTCCTGGAAATGGTCACTTCACGAAGCAAAAACGCTAACAGATGAGTGAAGTTTGTCGGTCGTCATGGATATGGGTGTTGCGAAAAAGAGATCGTTGGCAGACGAATGCGTCCCTTTGACTTCCTTTCGTGCTGAACTCAGTGCCAAGTGCGGCACACAAGGCAATGGGCATGAGCGGAGTCGTCGTGTAGCCTCTAGATAGAGCTACGGCCTCTCGACACAATGGAACACCCTGCACTCACTGAAAAACGAGCACGGAACTTGCACTGGCTCAATTGAGTGAGAAGTCGCAGAGCAAATGATTCGACAACTTTATCATCAATGCCAATGACGCAGATCATATTGACTCTTCTATAGAGCTTTTGTATCGCTGATCAGGATGTGTGTGATCCCTGCAGCCTGTTCTCCCGCATTCTCTTTGCCATGCCTGCCAGCATAATTCCCATGTTAGATTGCCCACTGCAAGAAGACACAACACAGTACACTCACAAGATGCACGATGATGTGTCTGCCTTCCCGAATCCCCAAAATCACATGAACAAGTCCCTTCCGTGATAGGGGTGTTTCCGACGTCGTCTCATTGTTAGCGGGTCGACGATTTATCGAAATGGCTTGCGAGTTCAATCTCAACGATTTCTTCCGAGCGCAGTGACGCAGCCTTGCAGGGGGCAGATGCTTGAGACGTTGTGCATATATGCAGGCATGACCGCATCGGGCGGGATTCGGCATTTCCATGTCCCATGGTGCCGGGGCAGCATGATACTATGACAACGCGATGCTCGAACAGAAGCGGACATTAAGAACAAAATTGCCGCGGAGTGAGGTCTTCGATGCGAAGAGGCACGTTGTCGGCGCACAGCGTCATGGCTATCTTCGACGGAGACCTGGAAGTGGCTGAGGGTGCGGGTGTTTGGAATTTTTTTTCACGATCGATCTCTGACGCGGACGATGGATCCTAGTGACAGCAGAATTGTCGACGAGAAGACACTCTTCTTGCCAGAAGAAGAGAAACAGGAACGAGAAGAAGTAGCCCGACATGCGCCAAAAGCTTCAGCCAGACGAAGCTTTCTCACGATATGCAAATGGAGCTGCTTGCTTACGCTGTACACGTTTGGCGTGGTGTTCATACAGCGAGCATTCATGTTCGAGCATCAGGGACTGTCAATCCACGGAGTTGCATTAGGAGGTGACATTAATGGAATCTTGCCAGAGTGTAGGTTTGAGACTTCGCTGCGAACACACTTGGTCACTTCGCTGATTGGCCGAGCGGCAGTGCCTCTCGAGGTCAAAGTCTTCCCGAATACGGAGGGCGTATACTCTGCAAATGGAACGAGCGAGGCGGATTCACTAGAGGTTCGACGCAAATGGCTGGAATTGTTTCCTCGTGTGTTTGGCCTCCACTTCCGATCAAGAATGATAACTGATGCTCGACTGTAGTGGGACGCGGGCAAGTTGGCGTCAAGCAGGAGCAAGGCGAATACCTTCTCAAGCCCTTCAGTCTACATCCTTCGAGAGTCGGAAAGGGTTACTTCATCAGCTGGGTACATCAGCTGCACTGTCTAGTAAGTCAATCATCAACTGTGTCCAAACACGGAAACGAACTAGAAACTCATGCCTTGGCACAGTATATCATGATGAACGAGTGGGACGAGGCAAAACAATACGGCTTCGATGGCAAGGAAGACTACGGGCACCTCTCACACTGGTAAGCGCATTCGCCTCTTCTACATCTCCAGATACCAATAGCTAAATGGCGTTATAGCTGGGATTATCTGCGCCATACCATCTTGTGCAGTATGGACATGACATTGGAAGGGGAAGTGGCAAGTGGGATCCCCATAGGTCCTGGAACTACGCATGTGTGCAGAAATTATGAAGTCGGAAAAGCACAGGTGGAAGCTTTAAGACAGTCAGATGAGTTGAGTATTTCTCTAAGTGGAGAGCTACGGATTGGAAATGGGGGCATCAGAGGCGAGTTGCAGCCTGAGTCGAATTGAACGTCTTTATCCCCACGGTGACAGACTCTTTGTGGGACAAGAGAGGAGGCACTACCAGTCCGCGAAAGTCGTCGTGCACGGCCTTGTGTTTTATGCATTTTTTTTATCCATACTCTGATTGCAAACCAAATTTCGAGATCGAAACCTACCTCTGCTGTCAATTGATCAAATGATTTGCGTTGATCATGGAGAGCCAGGAGGCAAAACTTCCGTGGACTACTTCGGGAGTTTTCGATGCAGGGGTTCTCGGACGGTGGACTTCACGATAATCTTTGCAACTTCACCATGCTCTGCAAGGATTCGCTTTGACAAAGACTTTGTTGAACATTTCGCGCATTACTCTAGGCGACCACAACACCAGTTCACCAGAACCAACATGCTAGCGTCTCAGAAGAGGGACAAACTTCCTGAAGAGCTACCACTATGGGATGCTGAACCCGAAGACATGCCCATTCGCTCTACTCACAAGCTTCATGGAGAAAAAAGAAGTTCGCAAGCATCGTGCCTTCCACCTCTGCTGAAGATTTTGATCGTTTTCGCCACAGCATTCGGAGCGAATGCATTCTACGACGTTGTCCGATCGAGATTTGCTGAGCGAAACAGCACACAAATCCACTGCGGCGCAACAGTCGTAGAAGCAAAATCTAAGGGCTGTGTATACGATGTCATGGCCAACGCCTGGACTCCCAAGGAATGTTATTTTCCCTCACTCGCCGACGACTTCTTGGCTCTTCCCAACAGCACATGGTTCTATGACGCAAGCCATCAAAAACAAATACCCACGGAAGTCTTGCAAGAGGGTGATATCTTGACCCTGTATCCTCATGAATCTCACCATGATCGTCACTGCTTGTATACCTGGCGAAAGTTGTCTCTGGCTGCGGAAATGGGTGGTTTAGTCGATACGGAAGCGGGTTCTGTTCCACACACAAAGCACTGTACGGACTACATGGCAAGAATGGGAGAGGAGAAGTTTGAAAAACCTATCGAAACTTCGAGGAAATTCATTGGGTGCATACGTTTGGGCAGTAGTATGATCTAAGAGCAAGGCGCCTCTAGCTTAGTTACGAGATACCAAGGGAATGTGCGAACGACTGGTGAGCTAGAGTTCTTTTCATCGGCTGATCCCAACTTCAACTCCCAAGCCACGCTCTGAATGTAGTACGTTTTCAATTCGCATTTCCGCGGGTACCAGATATAATGTCCGAAATGGTGATCCTGTTGGTTTCCCGTGGATATATCTTTTAGCTTGATTGTAAATATGCCAGTGCAGGCCGTGGACAACAGAATCATAATTACCGACATTATGGTCAGCGGCATATTTGATTCTTCCAACTCCAATACTCCTGCCAGCGCCATGTTCTTCCATTAACGTTATCGAACCCTATAATCCATCAATTGTTCGGAGGCAGCTACAATAGAGCCGAATAACCAGAATGACTCAGAAATTGTTTTTTGGCAGAAAGAAACACACCTTAGTCGCCCCATACTACGACGAGGGTGAGGAGCTCACGGAATCTGCCGATCTGTCACTCACAAGACCTCCGACCTCGTATGCTCAGAACATACGCAAACTTATCCTCGCGCTAGCGGCTGGTACGACTTTCGCGCTCATTATGATTTATTTCGCAGCAACTACGATCCGCGTCCAGGAGGAGAGACGAGTAGGAGGGCACAGCTTCGTCCGCCAATGTGGCAATAGTCCCCAAACGGCGCGCGCCATGGGATGCAAATTTGAAGTACACAACTTCGCTTGGGTCCCTCCGGAGTGCTTCAATGAAGAGTTAACTGCTGAATGGGACGAGGACACCACTTGGTCTTTTTCGAGATCAAGGTCAGAAGACCCAGAGCAGAATCCGCCGGATCTTTACTCGAGAGAGGATGGCTTTAGCGGGAACTTGGAACAGGCATGGGTACCTTGGAGGCAGTAAGTAAAGGCAAAGTCGAAAGGAGCAACCAAAATCGGCGCCATACTGTCGATCATCTGCTCGTCAGCCTTTCGGGGACTTCACGGCCTTCTAACAACGGTGTAGACACATTGCTCACTGCGCCTTCGTTATTCGCAAGTACGCAAGAGCAGTAGAGATGGGCGCCCCCATGGATAATTGGACGGCGAGCGTCCACCACATGGATCATTGTGTGGGAAATTTTATGAGACAAGACATGCCGCTATGGAGTTACACAAGTGTTCTCCATTTGAAGTTTCCAGTTTGCGACTATTCGTGGCGAAAGGGAGCTCTGACACTGGAATAAGCGATTTTGACGAGTCTTCTGTTTCTGTAAGAGGTGCATTGAGCACGTCGTCAGCAATTTGAGTCTGGTAGTAGATGGAGCACTAACCGTATCGTACCTATCTTGTTGCAGCTTGGCATAGTCGAACTCTGTTGCGATTGGAGAACGGTTCTTTTGGCTGGAGTGCTGGAAGCCGCACTCTTTTCAATATCTGTCGCCTACCATTATTCCAATACAGCTCCTCAAAAGATCTTGGATAACCATGTGGGCATTTTGATTACTGTCCACAACATAGCAAACTGTTACAACTAACCGGTCAGATGCAGATCCTGGTGTACGTCCATCCAACATCTTTATCACTGCGTTTGGCCACTTATCTCGTCCCAATAGTTCTAATGCGATTTCTTATTCGATCCTGCAATTGAGTAGTAAAACGCTGCAGGGGTTTTGTTCCATCCGTGGAGTCACGACTTTCGTGCATGCCGAATTTCTCCGGAAAATCCAAGGTGGAGACAAGCATGATTATCCGCAAACCCTCATTGTGGCTCAGCGAATATTGAGGTTCAATGGACGACAAGTACCCGTCAATCTGCTGGACCACTCCAAGTAGCTTGAGAAACTGGCCGCCAAAAGTTTGCCTGCCATCAGACATTATCAGCCGCTCGCCAAGGTCGATTGCTGTCAGGAGTTGTGGGTGGTGACCTTCAAGGGGTCTCGGCTCGCCGGAACTGTCAGAAGTGGAGGTTTCGAAGTACGTCGATTGCGGACTGATCTGATGGAGGAAGTCTTCCGCGATGTAGGCCATAGAGCTTGCGTCTCCAACTAGGTCGAACTCTGTGCCCGCGAGCTGCGCTGCGTACGAGCTCTGGAATTGATCTGATCTTGGAGAAGCGGGTGCGAAGACATTCTGTGTTTCGAAGGCGGTATGTGTGACACAAGCACTCGCTGGACTATCAAATCTAGGAGTCGATCTCGTATCCACATTGGTTCCAGCGCACGAGGAACGATCTGGACCCGGAGGACAAGCGTTTGGCAACGCTATTTTGATTGGGTCAAGGTCTGAGTATTCATCGCTGTTGGACTGATCGGATAACAGACAAGTCGCCAAGCATGTGTTGTCATCAATATCATCGAGTCCTGCCGACCCTAAGCTTCCACATTAGCCAGTCTCCATCACATGAACAATTCCGAGTGTGCACGAGCTTACCGGCAACAAATATTTCATTGTTGACACACTCATTGATATCCTGCTGCTCTGACCCTCTTGTGACCAATATCGGCGGAATGCTTGCCCCCGATTTGCGTGGACGCCCTGCGCTGCGGCTCTGGGAATAAGTGCACTGCTTTCCATCCAGCAGGCAACGACCGCATGCAGGTCGATCCTTGCTGCAGGCTTGTTTCCGCCTGTAACACTGATCACATGCATTCGTGTGCAATCCTTTTGATGAATTTGTGCGGGCTATCCTGTGTTGCACTGTTTTTCCAGCCCCGTTTGGGCACGATGACATTATGATTTCTGCTCGGGGTCAGTTCGGGATAATTACAGTAATGTGAGCACTTTCGGACAACTCGTCAATCGGGCTTCTCGCAGCTTGCCACGCAACTTTGAGCAAGAATTTACACTATTCATAATTGAGATGTGAGGGTGGAGCCAGGGGCACACCCAAGAAACCATTGTCATAGCGCCGAAGTCTGAAGATATCGATGTCCGGCCATCGTCTTGCGCTACTGGTGTACTTCCCTCAGTGCACTCAATGATGTCAGCTCCAGATGTTTCTCAAAGCCTCGGTCAGCAGTAATGCATACTCCCCTGGAGGATGCTCTGCTAGGCTGCGGGCCGCGGCATCAAGCGTTCCCCAAATGCTTGTCGAATGCCTTTCAAATGCCCGTACTGGTCGATATGAAGACTGTGTTTCGAGTCATCTGAGCTCTTGGAGCTTGGAGTCCGAGCATCCGACATTCCGGCCGACGAATGCGGTGTACTTGCCGCACATCGGCATGCACTCTCGGGAGACACTATTGTGAGCGGCAGGGTACCGATGATAATTATAGCCGAATAATCACCGCTCCTGCTCGTAGTCACGGCAGAAAGCTCGCTAGGCCATTGATCGTTGTATGGTGGTCTCAACGTACTCCTTTTGCTGCTTCGCAACCCCATACGAGAATGTGGAAGAAATAAGCGTCAGCACCAATCCGTGCATGTGAACTTGAGGCAGACCAACAAAGACCGCCTGGGTGCGTTCTCCAATGAAGAGCAGGAAGTTTGATTGTCGCTGCGGGGTCGCAGTCCGACCATCCTTCGATGAAGGGCTTTTTTGCTTCAGCACAATGGTCACCCCGGATATCCATCAGGAGATCTTCACGTGCTGAGCTCGGCACGTGTATTAGAGTAAGCAAAGGGTCAAGCAGGTGCGGCCCGGTGGCCGCGGATCAGGGACACGCGACCTGCTCTGCATGCTGGCCATCTAAAAATCAAGCTGTGGTTCCGAGCAGCCGAAAGTGATCTAAATTGCTCCAGCTCTTAACACAATCGAACGCAGCTATTGGCTCTGTAAAACTGCGGAGTCGGACGACCCGTCCGGATTGGTGGAATCCCAACTTGCTCGTAGCCCGAGACGCCAAAGTTTTGATAGCCGTTTCTTCCACAATGTTGCCTTTGTTCAGCACGATAAAAGTTGGGGCAGGATTGCAAGGGGAGAAAATCCGAGGCCTGACAAGGACCCGGGCAAAGCTTAACCTAGATTATGTCCCTGCCTTGCAAAGTAGAAAGGCCATCAAATCTAATCATGCATCTCCCAAAGTATTGTGGCCATGCTCACTCAGCAACTGATTGAAGCGCGCCTCCGTCAACGACGTCTGCGAAGCCCAAAGATGAATCGCGTCGAAGTCACGGCACACTCGCGTGGTGTCGAACTTGGACAGAGGGATGTCCTTTTCCAGATCCCATTTCCAGGACACCGTGCTGAGATCTCCGTTGCACATTACCACTTGGCGAAGCTGATCTAAGCAGTGCTCTACATGATCCATCATATCCTCCATCCTAGACTCCGGATACATTGCACGCCGAATCATGTCGAGACAGTGCAACTGATGAAACATCGCTATGCCCACCACATAGCGATCTTCCAGCCCTGGAAACTCGAAAGTCGTATCTGGCAGCTTTTCCCACGTGTGTCTGTCAACGGTAGTTATTCCGACATTCCGATAAAGGTCTTCCCAGGCTTGGTTGGTGGTTTCGCTCGGCCTGCCTTGCCATATCGTGCGGTCGGCGCCAAACCCGCTGTTAAAGCGTCGAACGTGCCAGTCGAAGAGATCTGGTTTGGAATCTGCTGGTGACACTGGAAAAGGCACAAGGCGAAAGACAGGACTAAAATCACGCATGTTGAGGGCTTGGTATATCAGCGGTCGTCAGGTTACCTGAATAGTGGTCCTGTCACGCACCTTGCGCAGTATACCTGCTGAACACGCTAAGATACGCTTTCCCATAGTCTGACTGAAGTTGCAGTACCACGAAACACACAATGACAGCTGGGAGTAGTAATGCTGGCAAAAGGAATGCTGCCTTGTATATTTTTGATCTCGACCTCGAGATGTCGTGCCCCAGCTGATATTGTCGTGGCCTTCCCATATTGTGGATGTAGTATTCGAATCTCGCTCGACATGAGTTCATTTCTCATGAGCGTGATGGGAACAAGTAGAGCCAGACGCGGCAATATCTGAGCGCCGAGCGTTTCAGGACCTCCTTGTCCTGGCCAGCAATAGCAGGGGCGAGAGTCTGACAATAGTCATGAAAACTCCCGCGGGGATTGTGAGCATTCGTGGACTGTAGTCTCTTCTCTTGGCGTCACAACTCCCGAGGTCCTTCCACACAGGATCATTCTTGCGACGTTGAGAGTCTGGTGCATCCGACGACTCACGAATCGGGATCCGATCAAAGGACCAGCTAGCAAAAAGCCGCATCCTTTCCTTTTACTCGAAATTACGCAAAAGAGCGTTTCGCGCAATTTGGCAGAGGCAGAGGACCGTCTTGGAAAACATTTGCAGCAATTCAACCCCTCTCATTCATTAGGCACATCGAAACGGCTGAGAAATGGCATGCCGAAATACTAAAATTGATTGCCGCAATCAAATCTGCTTACTCCTGCAATTCTGCTACATGAGTTCACGAGTGACCAGAGTGTGCTTCAGGGTATCTCCCTCCATTCCCAATACGACTGTCCCCAGGTGCCAGGATATACTGATCATCCGACATCCTCAATGACTCCGTCCAGGCCTTAACCTGGTCGTAGTTTCTGCAAGTATGGTAAGCGTCCCAACCATCCGTGCCGTGGCCGCCTTCCTGCTGTGTTCCCTCTAACGCAGAGTCCATATTGCAGAGAATGGTTTGCCTCAGGTAGTCGAAGCAGTGGCTGCTGTGAATCTGTTTATGGCCCTCAAGCACTTGCCCTTCACGCCCATCTGAACCAAATTGGATCACGGCATCGTATGCGTCCATAAGCGCGTACTGTTGTCCGGCGTATGGTTAGCCCCTCGACCCTTGACTCGAAAGAATCGGTGACCACTCACAAGACAATGCAATTGATGTACCCACGACATCAAATAAACCGATGTGCCATTCGAAGAGTCGCTCACAAAAGGGTATTGCAGATTTTTGTGATCCGGGTTGGCATCTACGTGAATCACACCATTACCCTTGGGCATCAGATCTGTCCACCTCTGTCGGATCTCGAGCGATTGTTCTTCTGAAGTAAAATCTGTGGTGTATACGTCCATCTGGTTCTTGATCATCTTGAATTCAGTATCGACTGACATCGATCAGCTTTCATGAGTACGCTAACGGGAATCAGGTGACGGAACTCACATTCTGGGACTAAGCCATATATCTCTCCGCCTGGGAGAGGGCTCTTTCGAGCTTCCGGTACAGCGGTAGAAGGAGCCCATGTCTTCCTAGTAGCAATGTAGGCAAAACCAAAGAGGACGAGAGACTGGATGACAATAATTGCATACAGCAGCCTGAGTGCCTTTTTGCCTCGTCGGGACCGTTTTTGCTTCCCAATGAATTGCTCGCTATCTTCGGCGTCGGACAGTAGAGTTGTATCTGAGCCGATCTCGTCCTTGAATGTGGGCGTACATCGTTGTTTCTCGGTGTCAATCGGCATCTTGCGTGAGTCTGTGTATGTTCCCCACAACGACACCAGACCTCACAGCCTTTTGAAGATGATACTGGAATTGATTGCAGTTTGGAGATTTTTGAGCTTTGTATGCGGCGCGGACATTGTTGCTATCGTGCATCGGGGCTCCGCGGGCTGGAAACTCTCACCTAGCTCACATTTCCGTGATCGCTGAAGTTGTCCGAGGAAATAGCGCCGCAGGCCCTCGAGAGTGGATAGTCCCGACTATCTCGAGATAGGAAACCTTTGATCCGCGGACATCGTCCCTTCGCCAAACGACGCTGGCAATACTCTGAGTAGTGGCATTGCCGGGAATGACAATGATCATTTTCGCTAAGACCGCACATCAATCGCCACGATAAATACCCTGTGCACTTTCACCTCGAAGTCGACATCATCAGCAACATCAATCATTCGCTTCAGCAACATCATTCTTTAGCCCTGAACACATTTCGTTTGTGCGAACTACTTTCCCAATCGCAATTCTCCCTACATCATCAAAAATGGTTATGTGGAATAGCGCCACGATGGCTTTGGTCTTGGCCACTTTGGCTGCCAACGGGTTCGCCGCACCGAGTAGGCAATGATACGACTTATCTTTTACCAAGCACAATTACTGATCGAACCCTCCTCCAGCACCACACGGTCAAGACAAGCGTGCACCTCTGGGAAATTTTGACTACAAGCGCGATGCAGCACCTTTGGGCAACTTTGACTACAAGCGGGATGCGGCGCCTCTGGGCAATTTTGATTACAAGCGAGACGCAGCACCACTCGGCAACTTTGACTACAAGCGGGAGGCCCACGGTGATGAGAAACGCGATGCTCATGGAGATCAGAAGCGAGAGGCTCTGGGCAATTTTGACTACAAGAGAGAAGCTCATGGAAGCGAAAGACGCGAGGCTCACGGCAACGAGAAACGTGAGGCTCATGGCAACGATAAACGCGAAGCCCTTGGAAACTTTGACTACAAGAGGGAAGCTCACGGGGATCAGAAACGCGAAGCTCACGGAGACGAGAAGCGCGAGGCTCTGGGAAACTTCGACTACAAGAGGGAGGCCCACGGCGATCAGAAGAGAGAGGCTCTGGGCAACTTCGACTACAAGCGGGAAGCTCATGGAGACGAGAAGCGCGAGGCTCTTGGCAACTTTGACTACAAGAGAGAAGCTCACGGGGATCAAAAGCGCGAGGCTCTGGGCAACTTCGACTATAAGCGGGAGGCTCACGGAGATGAGAAGCGCGAGGCTCTTGGTAACTTTGATTACAAGAGGGAGGCTCACGGAGATGAGAAGCGCGAGGCGTTGGGCAATTTTGATTACAAGAGGGAAGCCCACGGGGATAAGAAGCGCGAGGCTCTGGGTAATTTTGATTACAAGAGAGAGGCCCATGGTGACCAAAAACGCGAGGCTCTAGGAAATTTCGACTACAAGCGAGAGGCCCATGGAGACGAGAAACGCGAGGCACTGGGCAACTTTGACTATAAGAGAGAGGCCCACGGAGATCAAAAGCGAGAGGCTCTAGGCAAATTTGATTACAAGCGGGAGGCCCATGGGGACCAGAAGCGGGAGGCTCACGGAGATCAGAAACGCGAGGCTCATGGGAACGAGAAGCGCGAGGCTCACGGAAGCGAGAAGCGCGAGGCATTGGGAAACTTCGACTACTAGAAGTCTTCAGATCCTAACTTACCACGAAGGGCGCAAATCGGGATAACCAGTTACAGGGAGGCGGCGTTATTTTGTGGTAAGAATGTTGTTTTCCAGATGCATTGTCGTGGTTAGAATGCTTTACGATATTTCTCAATCGAACTCGTTCAAACAATGCTACATCGACATGTCTGAAAGAGAATGCGACATTTACATTGCGAGATGAGATCTCTGCACTCTCTACAGTCTGTTGTCTCGTTTTCTGTTCGACAAATGAGTCAGTATCGATCATCCTTCAGCTTAACTATACCGAAAACGAAAGCGCAGCATACCGTACCTACATATTCTTAAACCTCGGCGGCCCCTCGGCAGAAATACTCTTTTCAATATACTCCGCAATATCCGGATCGCCCTTTTCCAAATACTTCCTGTACGCTGGGCGGTCGACGACTTTCTTCATATACTTCAACAGATCCGGATACTTGCCCAAATCACACGGCACAAACTCCCTCATGGTCGTTAAAGAGAAAATCACCATCATATCCGCCGCCGTGAACTCCTCTCCCGCAAGCCACGGGACCTCTTTGACGCGTTGATCCAGCAAGCCGAGAACTTGGTGAATTTTCGCATCGAATCGCTCGAAGAGTTGATTATCGCGCGCGACGCCCGCGAAAGCTAATGCCATGGTTCGGCCGATCGCGGGCTGGAGAGTACCGTTGGCGACGTGGTAGTAGTAGAGGAAGTCGGCGTAGTTTTTTGCGCCAGGTTTGACGAAGAATTTGCCATTGCCGTGGACGTGTGCGATATATTCGAAGCAGGCTTCGGTTTCGGCGAGGACCACTCCGCCGTCGTCTTCGATGACGGGGGAGGCACCAACGGAATGGAGTTTCTTGAACTCTGGGGGTGCGAGAAGTGGGGAGCGGTCGTATTTCTTGAGTTCGTAAGGAACACCGAGTTCTTCGCAGAGGAAGACCACGCGGTCGGATTGCGAGTGACCGAGGTGGTGGACTGTGAGTACCATTTTGCTGTTCTCGTTTGTGGATGTGTCGTTGATGGTCGAAACGTTGTTATTAGAGCAGAGACGAGCTGTGCAGGTGCTTAATTCTTGGTGGCACAAGGAGTGAGGTGCTAATCTAGCTCAAATATGGACCTAGGCAAAAGCTATCGGTGTAATAGCCGTCTTAGTGCAATCCGATTACCGAGCTACGTGAGAAAATGTGGCGAAGGCCGGGGCTGTTATCCTCCTTCTCAATTGGCACCCACACTGTGTCCACTACCTTCGCCACATTTTCCCACGTAGCTCGGTAATCGGACTGCACGAAGGTTGATATCGCTGGCTCCTGATACATTGTGCATTTTTGTGCATGATTACTATTCACGAATCAGTGTTCGAAAACATCACACCCCATGCCGCCCGGAGGTCTTTCATATCAATTCCGAGAATGCGTAACATGTCCCACACGACCGTAGCCACAGTGTCCACCACGATCAGGCCTGGCCATCGATTCTCCCAATACACAACTCTCTGCGCCGCTCTCAGATTCGTGCAAAATGTAGAAACGACCTTGATCGGCTCATTTTCCATCTTCGAGAGCACGTCTTCCATCTGCTTATCCAGCTCGTCTTCACTCGTAGCCACAATACCAGCATTGACACTCCGATCCAAGTGCGACTCTGCTATGACTTCATAACCCGCGTCACCGTAGGTCCTCATGACCTTCTGCTGCACTTCGTTCAAGTACGGTGTGACCAGACCCCATCTCGCCTTGGTGTTGTCTCCCATCTTCTGCCCAGCGAAGAGCTTGTGGAACACATTGATCAATCCCACACAGCTCGTTGTCGCTTTGATGCCCGTCGCCTGTTCGATCTTCTGACATAATTCCTGATCTTTGTCCAGTCCGAGCCATCCGGCGCTGGTCCCGCTCCACCCTATGACATCAACTTTCGCATCGGCTAGGAGCTTCGCGGCATCGACGATTTTGCTGTCGTCGAATTGTGAAAGTGCATTGTCGCTCAGGGAGATTTCGGTAACGCGGAAGCGGGAGAAATGGACGGAAATGTTGGGGATCGTGGAGGCAATGGCGACGGTCAGTGGCTCGAGAGCGGTGTTTGATGAGGGTACGATGACGCCAAGCTTGATAATGCGGTCGGTGGCCATGCTTTATAGAGCTGTAGAGCTATGCAATGTGGATGGGAGGTAATGTGGTGAAGGTCTACTGCTTGCGGGACTCTGGAGGAGGAGTTCGCGGCATTTGCACTTCGGTATGCCATACTTACTTCATTGCATCGCAGACATCATGTGACGTGATAGCGCCAGCTCGTCCGCGCTCGCCGCC
>ANSM01001375.1:0-13417 GCA_000347735.1 Cercospora canescens BHU | reverse complement strand
CCTCGGCCGCCCTCGGCGCGGAAGCCACACGGGGGCCTACAGCTAATGCCACACATTCCCCCCGCCGCCGTGAGGAGTAATAGTAGTAGCGCGCGGCGCATCATGTCAGGAGAGGCGCAAGAGGCGGGCTGGAATGCCGGCGATAGTTTGGGGCGGCCTGGAGGCGCAGCGTCAAGTCCCACTACTGGAGGAGGCAGCGGGACGGGTACAACGACGCTTGCGAGAAGCAAGAGTGTACTGAGCGCTCGCTTGAGCACCAACTTCGAACCCGACATGGACGTGGAACAGGAGCCCATGCCTCTGTCGCGCAGCCCGCTCTCGGGCATGCAGGACGAACGGCCAAAGACGGCGCATGGGAATACCGGTGCGTTGAAGATGGAGGCCTCGCTATTCCCACAGCGCGCCGACATCCCTATCGTGCCTCAGACCCCACCAGCCACGATGCCATCGATGAACCGTTCATTCATCGACAGCCGCGACAAGCCCTACAGCCAACCGGTCAGGCCCTTCACATTGCAAAGCAACCACAGCTCGCCCAATTTGAGTCCCAACGCGAAAACCAAGGTATCGACGATACGCGGTCCCACGCCCATGTACAGTAACAGAATGATCAGTCCCCAGGTCAGCATGCAGGACTTGGGCCAACGATCGAATTATAGCGGCTCTACAGCTCGTCCGAGTACGCGCGCATCCAGCAAGACCGTCATAACCGGCGGCCCGTCAACAACGATAGGAACTCCGTACGCGTCCACGGCCGACTCGTTTCCGCTCCCCCAGCATGTGAAAACGCGTCCCAAGACGGCCGGCGTCATCTCCAGTGTCGCAGGGGTGACCGTACCCACCCACCACACGTCATCTATCAAACCAACTTCCAAGACCTCTAAATCAGACTCGAGGAAGTCTGAGGTGCCGAAGAAGAAAGGCCGTCTACTGAATCCTATCTTCTTGCTGCAACGCAGGCGAAGCTCGCAGGACCCCGATGCGGTGGAGGCGGAGAGAGCGACTCGTGAAGCTCAGGCCCAAGCTCTTGCGAGACAGAAGCATGTTTTGGCTTCTGGTGTGAACATTCCACCTCCCGATTTCGACCCAAGGATCCGAGGCAAAGTTGTTCACGACTTTAGCGCGCCACGAGAGAAGCGGAACACTTTCGACGAGGCGAACGCCGCGCAGTCACCAAACATCCACTCGAGCCCGTATCCCGAGCAGCCGATGTCACCGAGCTTTCCTCCACGTCATGCATCACTGGTGAACAGGGGTACACGAGATACGCAACGACGCAGTACTCATACCCCAGTATTTAGAGAAAATCTGGATGAGGATCCGGAAACGTCAAAGCGGATCAGTTCGATACATGCCGAGAACCTAGAAAACAGGGATTTCCTGCAGCGGGCCTCGAAGCATTCACACGCAACAGCCCAGTCTCAGGAAAGTGCCGTCCTACCTCCATTCGCTCGTCGAAGCCAGATGCTAGATCCGATGCAAGCCAGCCACTTTCGGGATGACGACTCAAGTCGCTCGAGTGATCCAACAGGCCAGCTGGTTCGGACTTCATCGTCCACGGATGTCGGCGAAATCAGTCCGATCACAGCTCGTAGCAGTGGGCATGACCCTATCAGTCCTATCTCCGCCGACCCAACTAGTCCCCTTGGATCGAGGCCCGTTTCGCACTTGAACACGTCACTCGTCCACGACTCCCACCCAATCGAAAGTAGAAGTCCCGGCATCGAGCCTCCGCACTGGCCGAGCAATGATAGAACATCGAGACCTTATTCTACCGCTTTTGCAGCTCCACAAATCCCCACAATTGCTGAGGCCTCTGTAAACAACTCGCCTATCGAGCCTGCTCCTCGCCAAGCACCAGCCCAGGAACCCAAGTATCTTGCGCAAAGTCCTCCGGTTCAACGCACGCCAAGTTCAGCACTAGCTGAGAGCTCGCATCCCACGTGGACCGCAAATGTTCCGGAAGCTGGTGCTACAGATTCCGCAGTCCAGTCCGAGGACATCTCTGCGGACGATGCCGCTATCTCCGCGCAGAGCACAACTTTGAAGCTCATCGAGAAGAGAAAGTCTGCTGTCGGCCACACTCGCAAGAGCTCGGCGCTGCCTAGAAAGCACGCCAGTAATGCATCGAGGTTCTCATTCCAGTTTGGCGAGAGCGCGGCCGAAGAACAGGCGCTTGAGGAGAAGCATCGAATAATCGCTTCGAGAGAGATCACTCACACGGTCGTGCGGGGAAGCAGCTCGGATGACGAGGAAGAGTACTTCTTCGATGAAGACGCAATGGACGACCTGGACGAATTAGAAATGCAAGCCTCGTCGGACGACACGCCACGTCCAATGCTGCAGCCTCCATCCAAGCCTGGCGATGGGAGCATCTCAAATGCAGGCACCTCGCAAAGCTCACTGTATCTTCAGCAAGCTCGTCAGGTGCTGCGACAGCCAGAAAGCGACGATGGTTCGATATACGACGAGGACGAGATTCCTCAAGTCACCGACGAACGTGACATTCCGTATGCAGACCATCCTGCGTTCCGGGCGCATGATGCAATGGTAGGCGATTCTCGACACACTTCGATGGCCGCCGATGGCTACTGGCGTGATAGTACCATCGACTCATACATGCGCGACTCGTACTACCCGCAGGCCAATGGAACGCGAATGACGCTCAACACATCTCCTAGTCAATACGGCGGGTACGCGCAGGACTACTTGAGTGCCATTGATCGAGACAGTCAACGGTTCTCCCGACCGTACTCGACTCTCCACGTCCCAGGGCAAGCTTCCAAACATCAATCGACCATCTCATTGCCGAAGCCGACGTTGCCTCACCGAGACAGTGGGAACAGTGAGCGGAATCGTGCCGTGAGCGGATTCAGCTTCAGCACGATTGGCGCATTTCCAACCTCGGAGCGGGTCGATCCAATTGGCGATGATTCACAGCATAGTCGAGAAGCCAGCTCGTCGAGCGATCCTGTCCAAGGCACGGACACGTTGCACCCGCAATCGATCCCCTACTGGCAAGGTCAAGCCACGAACCCCATTTCAGATCTTCCAAATGGCGGCAGCGAAAGCTCATACACTGCGACCTCCAGCAACGCATCCCTGGACCCACGCCCGCAGAGAATGTCGCAGATTGATGCAACACGACACGCGACGCCACTCAGCTCGGCAGCTGGAGGTGTTTGGAGCACGAGCGCGGATGGCTCGGAGAGTCATGACAATAACAGGGACACGAATTCGTCACACACAAATCGTAATGAGTCGGTCAGTACAGCCAGCTTTGCTTCACCATCCAGAAGCGCTCTCAGCAAGCAGTCTGTGGGCAGTGATCAAAGCTCCGAAGACTACGTGCGAGGTGGACCCAACGATGGGACAAGTCCAACCACGCCTCGCGATGGCCTCGTTGACCCCATGGGGTTCACTTTGACAATACCACCAGCGAGCAAGGAAGCGAACGACGTGCACACAAGTCGAAAGATCGACACGATACTTCCAGTACCAACTGTGCTCGGATTAAGCACTTCTACAGACTTCGATTTCGGCCGTCAATTGTCCAGTATGCCACCAGACACCACGATCGTCGACGCCAGCGATCCTGAAGATGAGCCTGTGGCCATCCGTCCAGGATATGGGCACGTGAAGAGCTCCAAACAGACGGGGAAGTCGATGGAAGACACCCAAGCAGCACAAACCCCAGAAGAGATCCCTTCGCAGCAGCTGGGTACCATTGATTCCGGTCACATGCTTGCTTCGGAGACGGAGTCAACGCAGGTGGCAACAATGCTTCCGTCAGCGCACACCAGTCCGAAAAGTCAAACAGAGACAGTGCCATCGTGGATGAAGTCTCGCCAGGTACTTCACGACCGCATCGGCAGCTCAAACTCCATTACTAGTCGCCGACTAGCTAGTTCATCCATCACGTCGGACCTCAGCAGTCCACCCACGGTACCATCGATCAACCGAAATGGAATCAATCACTTCCCGGCGAAGGCTTCGCCAAAGGACGATCGCTACAATCACGAAACCATTTATGATGACGGTCAAGACGACATGTATTTTGCTGATGCCGACATTGGCGTCGACTTCGGAGAGCCAATTCCTACAGAGGGAGGATTTAACGAGGACGCTTTCGAGGACGACAATTTCCTGTACAGACTGAACGCTGCGGTGAATGCGCCCCAAGGCTATGGCCACAGGAAACAGATCAACAATCTTTCATACCACAGCAATAGCAGCGATGGTCCGTACCCCGCCTTCGCAATGTCGAAGACACAGAAGGCATTGGCGCGGGCCTCACAGCTGATGGCGGAGGATATGCCCATTCCAGCACCCGTGGACCCCAAGTATATACCGCAGAGGAATCCTTCCGAAGACGCAAGGAGGCTAGGCCTCAGTGACCGAGCTCCTCCAGCGCCAATATCGGAAAGCAACCCCGAGGCTGTATTGCACCTGCAAGACAGTCTTCAGAAGTACCATGCAGCTTTGGCAGCCGCTGCAAATCGTGCTGCTGCTGAAGGGCGGTTCGTCCGCCAGCCAAGCATTGCTTCGACTGTTGAGAGCTCTCTCGATCCATCCGAGGCCACTGCTCCTCGACTTGCCATCGATACTCACGGTGTGCGCGACGACACAAGCACGTCCTCACAGAGCGACGGCATGATTGAGAGCCGCGTGTCTCACTCCCACAGCAATGGGGTATCGAACGATACCGAATCGCAACGGGATTTGTTGTCCAACGGCAAAGCCCACCCTCCACGGATTGGCAGCTTCGACTTCGGGTTCACAGAATCTGGCATCAGCGACTTTGCCGACTTTGCCGACTACGATGATGACGATGATCTGGTGGCAGCTGCCAATGCCGAAGTACTGGCATCTGATGACGCAGGCTTCTATGGGCAAGAGTTCCAATTTTATGGCCGCCCTCGCGCTAATTCCAATGAAATGCAGCCTGTGATCGGTGGTTATTTCGGTCCGGATGGGGACGACGGCCTGCAACGAAACAAAAGCTTGAGGGAACCCAACCTCACTCCAATCACTGAGCGATCAGAGTTCAGCACTCGCAATAGTTTTGTTGCTGGCATGGGAGGCTTCGGACCTCACTCTCCGGCACTATCGCGTATGCCTATCACGCCACTGATGGAACACGACATCACTTCTTTCGACGACTTACGAAGACTCAGGGCTCAGGCTTTTGGCGGTAGCGGAAGAAGCGAGAGGAGCAGCTCCAATCGTTCAAGTCAACAATCGTTCAGTGTGCAGAGTCCAGCGCTTGACACGAATGTCGGCCTCGCCATCGCACATGGTCATCCCGTCAGCTCACCCATGCAATACGGCTATAGCAACGGCAGCAGCACATCAAGCAACACCTCAAACGCCAAGCCTCTCCCTCTCGACACCGGGTTTAATTTCCACGACAGTCCCCAGTCTGCCACCTCCAGTAACGGCAACTCGTTTGCGTTAGATGTGGACGCCACCCCGAAAAGGAAATCTAACAGCAATGTGTCAGAACCTGTAACGGCGAAGAAGGTTCCGCCGAGAATGATGAGTCCCACCAGTCCGAAGAGCTCGCACTCCCGAAGCGGTAGTGGAGCTGATAGTATTAATTATGTGCGCGAATCGGATCCCGAAAGCGGCCGTCCACGATGGGTTCTCGAGAGACGTAGGACCAGCGAACAAGATGGTCAGCTTGAATTGGTCGGCCGCGAACTTGTACAGGGCGGATGGATATGATTTGATGAACGATTGACTTGATTTGAAAAGTCTGAGCAGACACGACCAAAAGCAGCGTGTCTCATCATTTACCTTTCCTTGTCCTTAAATTGTGTTATTACGATGGACGATTGGCCAGCTGGCAACGAGGAGATAGTGGCGAGGCTCATACACGCACATTTTTGGGGAGCAGACGTGTTTGGAGACCATCAAAGAGGCCAGAACGGAATTTCGGCTGCTGCATACTGTTTGTGCTAGCCTGCCTCTTTGTCACATTTGTTGTTTGAGCGAGGAGTCTACGGGCAAGGTGGCGCTTCTGTGTGAATATTCAAGTCGCAAAGGGGAACCGACCATGACGACTAGTGACTATTACTACCTATCATTGCCATTATCGCGTGCTGCAAGCTGCATCTAGATATTTCTTTTTGAGATACATGCTTTACGATTATTATTTCACCTCATATCAGGTACTCATTAAAGTCCTGCCTGGCTGATCAATGAATCTCAAATTGGCGTGGCGGCCACTTCTGATGGTCTTTAACGACCTCTCCGTCCATGGCGCCAAAAAAGTATGCTTCGCCAATAAGCACGAAATAGTGCTCAATCGGCCGCAAAACATACAAGACGTCTCCCCCGTACAAAATGCAAACCAGATCCCCTTCCTTAGTACCTAATGGTCCGATCCCGATGCGTCCACCTTCTGTCCTGAGGATCGCACGTCCTCTTGTGGCCGCGTATGCCGACCTTTGATACTCTTCCCACTCGGGCGTCGGCACACGTTTGAAACGCATCCGATCTTTGAGGGGAAGAGATTGTATCCGGAAGCGAACAGGGTGTTGTAGTATGAATTGAAGCCCGTCTCCAAATATCCGTCCATGGCGCTCAGATGTACTTCGTTCAAGCCGGCGGTGATGGCAAAGAGAAAGTCATTGATGGCCTCCGCGCTCGGCATGTCTGACCACCCGCCTTCGCTGATGTTGAACGGCATTGCAAACATGGGCGCCATGAGCGTGACGTATCGGGAGGCGCTACGCGATACGTCGATCCATTTGATCTTGCTGGCGTCTGCCACGGTGTCGAAGACGTGACCCGACACGTGAAGAACATGATCTTCGATGACGAGCTCTCTCGCCATGCCTCCGCTGGCATTATACTGCTTCAGCGGCCCCAAAAGTAGAATGTCAGAATCAGGCGGTTCGTGCCATCGTGGGACCCACGACGGGAACGCAGCTAGATTTTGGGTTTTCCAATTGATTCGTTCAGCGGTCCTGCCATGCCAATGGTATGACAGGATTTCCAGACTCGAACTCTGGGTGAGAACAATTTTCGCAACTTGGGCATACAGCTGCTCTACCGGCACTTTGTAATCGACTTTCACCTCCGCTAGTGCGGTGCGCACGACGTCGAAACCCAGGAGCGCAAAGATCATGTCCCGAGGGTCCGTCGCCTCACACATGTGGAAGGCCTCGAGGATCTTGGCTACATCGCTTGGCTCAGAATATCGCTTGAAGATGCTCGACATGTTTCCCGCGGTCCACCAGCCATGCGTCTGCGCTAGTCTTTAAACATGGATCTTCCGGTCGGTGTCAAATTCCGTGCCAATCCACTGCGCGGTCAGAACGATTTGAGCCCAGTCGAATTGGTGGCTTCCGCAATAGGCTGTGACGGCTGGACACGCGTTGATCTCCTGTACGACCTGAACCCGTCACTTGTATGTTAGCAACAGTATCAAACCCCCTGACAAGTCAACTCACCCAGATCCTACGAAAATATGGCCGATCGAATAGACTGACGAGCGGCTGCCACTCCTGCGATTCCAACGGGGGCAAGGGCCCGCCAATGACGCCCTGGTCTTCAATCATATCTCTGAAATCCCCATCTTTGGGCAATGGAGAAGTACGTTCCCGACATACATCATGCACCAGATCCATAATGAGATTTCTCGCCTCTCTGAGATCCGCAGTGGGTTTCCCCAACCAGACGAGACAGTGCGAGGCGCAAGAGTACACATCCCACATGAGCATGACTTGGGCTGCCCGTTCGTCGAGATCATTCTGATTGATGCAAAGGGCATCGACCCAGAGCGTGCGGGGATAATCTTCATCGCGGAACTGCTCCAAGGCTTCTTTGAGATTCTTGGTGATTTCGAGCTTTTGGCCGTCACAGGCGATGGGAAATTTGACTGTTGCGTCACCCCAGACGTAGGATACGGCTTCGTAGGGGAATTCTAGATTATCGAGAGAGATCACAGATCGAGAGATTCTTAGAGGGAGGAATCTGAGTCCAGGATGGAGGGTGAGGACTCGGATTGATCGCTTGTCGGGCAGTGGCTGGTATTCATATTGGCGCTGGTCCATGGGATTTTGCTTGAGCCGAAGTCAGTATGAGAGGGCGAGAGTGAACTCTCGATCGCTGAACTGCTGCGGTGTATTCTACTGCGGCTGAGGTCAGGCGATGCTGAAGCTTGTGGCTGCGGATTCGACCGCTCTGGCCAACGTGCTTTCGAGACATGGCCACACGTAGTAACTTCGTGCCGAACTTTTCTGAAGGGTACTAGCAATGCATTTCCAGATTCTTCCCATTCCGCTAACAATGAGAGCTCTGAGAAAGATCCGTCATTTTATGACCGAAAGCCTCTGGTGGGTTCTTCGGAGCGCGGAAATACGTAGTTGCTGAATCTCAAGGCGTCGGCACAAAGGCTACTATCATCAAAGGACCTCCTTAGGCATGCATTTCCTGTCCCAAAGACAAGTCGCCTCTGCTCTTTGAAGCATGGGCCAAAGTCTCTGCACTGACACCCGTCGAACCACAGTACAAGGCATCATAAATCCAACAAGACGGACTGCTGTGTGCCCCCCTGTTCATAGAACCGTCAACGTTCACCAATACACCAAGTTTGAAATCGTGTTCATGCAATAAGTCGCCGCCTGCGCGGCCGCATAGGAGCCGAAGAAGAGTCATAGGCCAGAGTCACAATGAGTGGCAGTTCTTGGCGCGATGGGTCGAAGCAGGCAGAAGTAACGAGAAGGAAGGCGAGCCTCAGGATGGAGCGAGAGTCCAGAAAATTTGTTGGCGTTCCATCTCTCTTCATCCGGAAACAAAGACCCTTCTGTCGTCAGGACTGAGAATCGTGGTAACTTTGGCATGACCTGGTTGGTAGAGCCGTCCACCATCAATCAAGCTTATCGAACAAGGCTGACATTGGAGAGCTTCTTCTATGGAGAACCGAAAGTTCATACTTTCCAGGTGACACAATGCACCCTCGCGAGGCCGCTTCGCACTTATAAGTAGGCTGCAAATTCCCTTTCGGATCTTTCTAAGATTCACAAGCATCTGCGATTCGAGCTCTTGCGGTGCTATGGAGTACCGTTCACCCGCAACACGAGAATCGATACAACAATGCCCTATACTGCCTGCCCCAGATCCAATCCTGGCCCATGGGATGTATTCAAGGTGTTTGAGCTCATCAACTCGGATGCAGACCCGGAGAGAACTACCTGCGTATATGAATGGTATGACTCCGAAGGGAATCCGACCCGATGCGACAAAGACATTAATGAGGATCGTCAAGTCCGAGCATGGAAGAACTTGCTTGATCTCCCTTGGGGAAGCGAGGACTCTTCTCGGTGGCGAGCGGCTCTCAGTGATGCTGCCAGACTCTTGAGCTGTGGACGACACGACAAGGCAAAGGATGTACAAACCGTAACCATGGGTTGGGCGTCCCAAGCAAAACTGCACGCAACTAAGGCCAGAGGTGATCGACTCGTGCTCGCACACGGAGAGTCTACCACGCACAAGGTTATTGAGGGCATCAGAGCTCCCCGACCTCGGCGTGCCACCACAGCGTCTAAGCCAAGGGTACTGAGCGGAATGAGAAGAACGTCTTCTGGCTTCAGTACACCCAGTCGAGATGTCATCGTCGCGCCCTGCACAGATGCCAGCGAGAAGTCGCTTCGAAAAGATTCTGCCCTTGACTCTTTCATTTCGAGAGCGGAGAAGACACAGGAGGCCCTTGACACGTACGACAAGACTGCTGAAGATGAGCCGGAAATGTTTCAGCTTGATGAGGATGTTCAGGCTCTCCACGATGCATTATGGATAGATGCTCGAGGCAATCGACCGGCATCCCCAGCGGGCCCAAAAAGACTGCGATCACGAAGTGAGCCTGAAGTCCACATGAGTGAAACGCAGTTGATCACCAATCATTCCCGTGCGAAGTCCGCATCGATTGTCATTCAATCCACAGGACGCACCCATGATCCTCGAGGATGCATCGTGGGATCGAACGCTGAGCCAAAATCACCTAATGAAGAAATCTTCCAGTCTGAGCGCCGATGCATCGGAGGATCCGAGCTGGAAGCCTCAATCCAGTGCGAACGTGAACTGAAGTCACAAGAAAGATCTCTCAAGGCCGTTCGCCGATCGAAGTGGGATGTCGACGCACGACTGCGGCAGGAGACATACGCTGCTGAAGAAAAGATCAGGCTGCCATCTGAGGAGGTCGAACGCCAACGCCGTCACGATCAGCAGAGGCTCGAAGAAGAGATCCGGGCTCATGTTGAGCAAGAGCGTGAGCAGACTGGCAGCTTCGTTTGCAGCCCCGCAGCCGCCAGCTTCGAAGTGATACAGTCAAGCTGGTGCAAATATATGCGTGGATGGATAGAGCTTCTTACACTGGAAGACGACTGCACAGGAGCCGATTTGTTCACGGCGCTTCCGCGGCCAGTCCTCGGCGAAGAGCTGCGAGCGAAGTACGAGAATGAGCTTTCGAATGATTTTGAATACGATGTTAGCAATTTCTACAGGAATATGCCTGGAGGCGAAAACTTCGACCGCTCTGGAATCCGCAAGCAGTTGAAGCTTGAAGTAGCGAGATTTCATCCTGATAAGATCCGCCAACGTTTCCCATCAGCTGGGGCAGAGGAGAGAGTGGTAGAGTTGACTACGCGGGTCACTCAGGTGCTCACCATCTTAATCGGGCTGGTCTAGCGCTGTGGAGAGCCTGGTGTGTGCGCGCAGCGCGCCATAGATGTAGAGATCGATACCCTATGCAGTACATGTTCGAAGATATAAGCTTTTCCTGTTGCGTACTGTCGATGTTGACTATGCAATTTCCAGTTCAAAGTGATTCCACAAAATTCTGGCGCCTGTCATATAGGCGCTATCCCGCCAAAGATAGCCTCGCAGTATCAGATACACCGAGTCCCAGGAGACAAGATTGAGCCGGTGAAGAAACCTGCTCAACAGCGCGGAGAAGAAGTCGCGATGCGCGGTCGAGTATGCGGCCATGTTGGCAACGAACAACGCCCATACAAGTATCGGGGCATGACCGCGTTCTTCTAGTACGGAATCGTACTTCAGGAATACCGCGCGCAATTCGGTCAAGAGCTGTTCAAGCCATGGATCAGATGCTTTGACAGGGAAGACGACCGAATTCGAATATAGGATGGAAGCTATTCGAGCAGATTCGAACACGACTTCGGGCAATCCGTCGTCTTGAGCACTGTGTAGTTCTTGCCAGGACGGTAATGATAACAGCTCGTGTTGTACAGCACTGCTGAGCTCGGCGATGTAAAAGGCCTCGGAGCGACTCACCGATCGCTTGGCGAAATCGTCCAGTAATTTGTCGACAGAGCCCAAACGTTGGTAGACAGCGCAGTGCTCGTTCGTCAGGCCATGAGCGATATGCTGGTAGAAGTACTTCCCCTCAACATCGTCTGAAAGTCGCTGTAGTGGGGGACCAAGTGCTTCCAAGTATTGGCCCGATGACCAGATGCTTGGAAATTTGGGCTTGGAATTGTGGGCACTGCCATCGATAAGATCTGCCAGGGCCAGTGTTCCTTCCAAGCTGGGCAGAGTAGTGAAAGTTCCTAACCTGGGCCCTTTCTCCCGTCGCACGAGCTGTGCAAGTGCTTGACCATGCCGTGGATCGCCTCCGAGCTTGCCGAAGAGGTTGACCCAACTCAGATTGCGTACGTGAGGTTCGAACAGAATCGGCACTTCTTTCGCGACTCCCAGATTCTCAATATCGATTCGCCATAAAGTCGAGATCGCTAGGAGAACCGGTTCAATGTCTACGTCCTCTAGGTTTCCAATTGCCTTGTTGACAAGACCGATGACCTGACCCCGATGCAGAAGTCGATGATGTTGAATTGGTCTTTGGAGGGCATAGTCTTGTACAATACCGCATGAGAAACTCAAGCTGTGGTAGACAAGAGGGTGTCGGAAGAACGCCGCGACCCAGATGTGCTTTTGCTGCAGAGTCAACCATGCGCTGAATACGCGTTCGAAGCAGAATTGAGCAAGTTCCGCTGCCTCGGCCGACTGCTGCTGCGGGAATGAATCTATGACAGCACCACCAAATACCGGCTCGATGGTTCTGGGAATCGTCTGTTTCGCCTTGTCATGTTGAGCTCCGGTACGCACAACGGTAGTTTGCCGCACTCTTTCTATTAGCACCGTTGCAGCCTCGTCATCCGCAGCTCCGGCTTTTCGGGTGTCCGTCCGGAAACTGAGTTGAAGACTGTGTACCGAAGCTTGTGATGCAATAGATGAACTCCCAGGCTGTGCAGCTCCAGCGTTTGCAGCATTGAGAGCCCGGAGTTTCTGTCGCTGGCGGTTCACTCGCGCAACATGAGCACGAGATTGCTTACTTCGCGTCGGCCCCGATTTTGTGCCATCCTTAACGAACAGCCACGTATTGGTTGAGACGTCTTCACGCGTCGAAGTGGCTGATCCAGCGACCACGGCTGGATCCATACTGGTGATCTTCTCCCATGACGTATCGGATTTTGTGGAAAGAAAGTAAGAAGAAGCTCGATCAAGACGAGAGCTGAAAAGCTTTCGACTCAGCAAGACCAATCTTGGCGATGCGGTGCGGAGCAAGCGAAACTATTCCACCACATTCCATGCCGAGAACGAGGGAATGTGGCGCGCGCCATACTTCCGGGACGAGAATAGCAGGCCAATGACGATTTATGCGAGCCGAAGATGTCCTGGATCGTGTGCATGCAAGAATGCAAACGAGCAGAGTGAAGGTGTCAGACAATGGCGGAGGGCTAATTGATAAGCGGGCTCGGTATGGCGAATTTTTAGTACCAAAAGTACAAAACCCTAAAAATAGATTTAACCTTAGACTATGTCCGCCTTTGTAATTAAGTAATAACGCGTGATATTCGCAGGGTTTATTTCTACGTATATTGTACGCGTCTACTATATATTACTTATAGCTTCTATAGTAAAAACTACTCTATCTTCTATATTCTATACTTACTTAACTATATCTTCTATTTTTATATTACCTACTTTTTAGTATAAGATTAGTAGCTGCCTAGCTTATATAAAATATACTCGTTTAAGGCTACTTCTAGTTTATTTACTATCTTAGCTCTTATATACTCTTACTACTAACTTTCTATACTAATCTCTTTTCTAACTTATACTACTACTCTATATATATACTTAAAGCTCTCTTATATATCCCGCCTAGTCTACGCGCTTATATAATATCGATTAATTTTAATTTAATTAAGCTTTAATAGTTATAGAATAGAATAGTTTAAAAGAGTAACTATATTAACTATAAGAATAATAAGGTAAATACTAAAACTTTTTAAGTGCTCTCTATATATAAAGTATCTTTACTAATTAGTATAATATAGTTAGAGAAAAGTAGCTTTTCTCTAAATAAAGAATAGTAGTATATAATAAA
>ANSM01001372.1:0-14110 GCA_000347735.1 Cercospora canescens BHU | reverse complement strand
TCGTTCGTTCGCTACGGTTAACCTCTAGATAGATAGTCGATATACTAACTAGGCGAGCGAATATACCTTAAGGGCGATTAATCGCTATCTTAATCTACTATATAGCTGCCTCTATAACGACTACCTTACTAGTAGTTAGAATCGCCTCCTCCGCAGCCTCGAGCGATTCTATTATAGCCGGTTATAACGAATTAGAAGACGAGAAATTGCTATAAACAATTAAAGGTATTACGGACGAATATAGTAGTAATCGACTATTTCTATACTATATACGACACGTATATATAGATTACCTCCGAAGGTCTCTACTTCGATTCTAATAGCGTGTTTCTCTACTAAGGACGATCGCCGCACGGACATAATTAGAAAATAAACCAGACATAGTATATATTATTAATTATTTGCTAATTATCTAGTTTCGACTACTCTTTCCGGTATACCGACTAAGTTTAATTAACCTTAGCAATAATCATAATTTAATCCGGATTATTAGAAGTGAACAGCTTGATTATCGAATTCTGATTATTGATTATTGCCAAGGTTAATTAACAATCCGGATTTAATCAGAGGAAGTGAACAGGGCCTGATAGCACCCAGGCGTGACATTATTCCAATCATCATGTCGTGACAATAGTGCCATACCTACTCGCACATGAAAGGACAAAAGAACGCCGACCCTCCGACATCTCTAAACTGTCATGGGTATCATTCCTCTCGCGAACTCAATACGCTCACCTTGTGCTTAGCGTCCGCAATCTCAACCGACATCGTATCGTACCCCAAAGCTACAAATCGCGCACACGCGACCAACACCAAATGCCACAAAGCACACACACGCACTCTCTCTTTCCGTCCTTCAAAAATCGAAAACTTTCAATGATGTCACTCTCAGGAGGCACTGTCTCGGAGCACGACTTGATTACTCACATCCCGGCTCGGTTCCCGTCACATGGAAAACACGTGCCAAATGACCCAAATCCGTTCCCACAGAATGGAAGTTCTGGTACCCACGAGGAAATCCTTGGACGTCTTTCCCATCACAGCCGAGAATGTACGTTTGTTTACTTTTAGCTTTCCTCTAACATCGAAATGATAAACAGGGGATGTGAGAAGGGAGGGGTTTATATTGATGACGGAACATCTATATCAGCTTACGGCTTCATTGACGATTTTGCCGTGACGCGAGAGGTGGAAACGTGAACAGGCGTCTGCGGCCATGTCCGCACGTTTTCATCCAGACTCTGCGCATCGCAGTGGCTTTCGCTCCAGCATAGCCTTTCGTAACCCAGTCATACCCTCGATTCTACCCCTCGTCTGGAATGTCGTTGCACAGTGCAGCAAAGCCGATTGAGGCATCACCTCGAAACTGAAAAAGTCAAAGATGCGCACTGCTCATTGCAAAAGGGTGCTTTGAGCTTTCTATCAATCGATAGGCTTTTTGTTTCTGCACACGTGCTGTCTCCGTACTTCTTCTCATATGCCCGTGAAGCCGCTCACCGCGAAATCTTCCCTCATGAATGAAGTTCGCCTCGCCGTTTCTCATTGCTTTCCTCTCGCGCGTTCGTCCTAACCATGGAAAAACAAATTCGCCAAATGCTGCTCGTTGCGAGGGAAGAGAATGCCAACATCACAACAATGCCGCTTTTTGTTGCCCAGACGAGACCCTGCGTCGCGCTTCCATGCTGAATCCCTGTTGCTTTCAGCCTGGTTCGCCCTGCCTCCGTAGTTAGCAACAACCACAATCTAGACCACCATCAGACCCTTTCAGGCTGCAAGAAATGTGGTTTCATGATCGAAAAGTGAGTGCCTAGTCCAGGCTGAAGCGCGAAAGAGCGACAGCTCAGAACCAATACGACTCGCCACTTTGGCTAACCACGAACTCGCATCCCAAAGGACTGCCCCTCGCGTGGAGCTCTTCTTCGTGCTCTCGGAGCTGCTCCATTATGACTTCGCTCACGTGCGGGCCGTCCTTGAAAGTGTCTTTGACGTGTATTATAATTATTTTGATGCCACTGAGGGGCGGTTCCTGATGCGGATGCGCTGGAGTCTCATCATGATTTTCCGTCGTTAGGTTGATGTCGATGCTGCTCTGAGCTTTCTGTGGAAAAGCAACGGCTTTCGGGGACGACACTGTATCACCACTGTGATCCATGGCAGCCGGCTCCGATGCTTGGAAATTGTAATTGGTCAGAGCATCCATTGACGCTGACGCAGGACTTTGCGAAGTGGGAAGGCTGGGAGCACTGGCCGCCGGAAAGTGATGGTCAGGCGCACTACTACGTCGCCGTTCGTCCAATATCGTTCTGCTGGCGAGACTGCGGGTACGCTTTCGTGCATTCTCCGGTATACTCAGCCGAGAAAATGGATCCAAGCCGTTGGGCATATGACCTGGGATTGAGCGCTTCCGCTTCGTCCCAGCCTTCTCAGCAGCACGCATCGCTTTGGCATCGATCACCAGGCTTGCGAGGTTCTGGAGTTCCGCAATGAGATGCCGCGGATTCAAGTGGCCGAAAAGAATTGCATCAGCTTGGCTATCATCGTAGCTGCACTCGATGAAAATGCCGCCTAAGACGCCCTGCGCGATCTTACGTGCAGCTTCTTGCCATACCACGATGTTGCGAGGAGTAAGCGACAGAGAATCCGGCTCCACGTCGCCAAATATGACGACCTCTCGCTGTGTATCCTCATCGCGGAGGAAGAAGGCCGTGCTATCGACGACACACGTATCGTGGTCTGCGGCGCGTAATTGAGGCGAAGCTTGATGTGTGTGAAAACTTGGGCGCTGAGTCGAACCTGGCGTCCCGGGTTGTGAATGCATGGCCGACATGGACAGCGCTCGATTTGAGGTAATTTGATCGTGGGGCATGCCTTGGATGGATCCGTTATACGGAGGTGCAGAGTCCGACATTCCAGCGATACTGCCTCGGTGTTGATGACTCGGCGGGCTCTTCGTACATACACCGTGTGACACTTTGAAGGCTCTTGCAGCGAGACCATCGCAGACATCAATGTAGCCACGCCCCTCGCCCTCACCCATCATAACGTCACCCCCTTCCTTAAGGCGTTGGAACGTCACAAAGCCCACGCCTCCGTCTTCGTCTGTAAGGTTCGGCCAAATCACATCATTGAAGATGTGCTGTTTGATGGCATTGACAGTACTAGGCAGTGCTGCCAATGTCTTCGGCCGCGAAGTGCCATTGAAGGCTGCCGTGTTGATCGCAAACCCAGAGAGATGGTCCAAATGAGGGTGCGTAATCAGGTAAGTGGAGATGTAAGTCCGGAGCACATGAAGAGCGTTTGCGCGAGCCGACTCATTGGGAAACTTCAATCCGGCAAAAGGACCCGTCTGAAGCACTATCGGCTCCGGCTTCGGATACATGTCCACATCAGTGGGTGATCCCGAGTTGCGTCTCGTTGAAGCATGACTGCTATTCGAGCCTCGCGCACGACTTGTAGATGGAAAGTGCTTCTCCAGTATTCGCGTAATGGGCGCGAGGTGTGATCCCGCGTCAACTGCCAGCAGTGAGCCTTTAGTCCACTCGCTCGCTAGTGAACGGACCAAGAATGCGGTGACATTCTCTTCGCTGGGTCCACCACTATTGCCGAGACATATAACTTGCAGGGCGGGTCGCTGGCCATGGAGCCCTATGCCTGTGCCGACCGCCCCATCCGCGATGTCTTTCATCGATGCGCATGCAGCCGCCAGTCCCGTGCGCGTGTCTCAGTATGGCGAGAGCATGCGGGATGCTGTTCCTGCGCACGGATCCGATGTTTTCGACACTTTACGATCCTCCACAGACGAAGGGAGCGCCTTTAGCTGCTGTCTCGAGTCTTTGTGGGTGCCGTGGCAAGCAACAGCGTCCTCGACGACTGTCCACGTGCACCACCTCCGGCTTGCTCTTCCTGCAGCCCGCCGAGGTCCTGTGGCCGGATCTGCGCGTGCACGATCCTGGAGTGGGTCCGCTGTGTGCGTCGAGTACAGTCTAGCAATCGCGTGCTGGCGAGTTGCGGGCGTGTCGGGGTGGGAGGTGTGTTGCAGATGAGGTCGCCAAGTGGATGAAGGTGGTTGCGGAGGTTGGGCCTAGACTGATACCGGCGTGCTGCGAGCTGTGAAGGTGGCTTGCGACGCTTGAGTCGTGGAACGAGGTGGTCCTCACATGAGCAGCAGCAAGGCAGATGCCCCGGGCGCACTCCATCTTTTGTCGGTGACGCGAAATAGCAAGCGGCTGAAGTCCGCGAAGACCACTGCCCACCTGGACCATGAACCCAGCATCCGCAGAGAATTGTCGCGTCACATCCAAACTCTGTTCCCTGAATGCTGGAGACTTTGCGCTTAACACATCAGCCGCTTCGCCGCGCCACATCCTGGCTTCTGCATCCTTCCAACCCGCTCCGGACACGACTACGCAGCACGCTTCGCCTGCAGGCAGAGGGAGTCTCACACGTCTGGTCTCGTGTTGCATGCACGTAGGCGGCTATTCATAGATGCGCGAAAGTCCCGCCGCGATGATCAGATCCACACGAGCTAGGCTAGAAGTCGCAGCTTGTTCTTCGCGCCTTCTGGCACATTGCTCTATTCAGCCACGCAAGAATTTCTAGTCCCACATGTTGCACGAAAATGCTGGGTCTGGCCTTGCCGAACCGAATTATGGCAGCGCTATTTGACCCCAGCGTAGCGCCATTCAAGCCATCCCAAAATCCATCCTCCGGGCGTAAAAGGAGCCGGCTGTGCGCGTTTGAATTAACGGACCTCCCAACTTCCATTGGCCGACGCCCGGGCTGCGCTTTGCATCCTGCTGACGAGGCGCAAAGTATTGCTCCAAGAAGCTGTGATTCAAAGTTGAATTCGAGAACAGCCGAATTCTCACCAAATGACTTTTCGTGTGCCTGACGAGGAGCGTTGGCACTGATGGCAACGGATCGCATTGCGTCACAAAGTTCATCTATGTTCTTGCAAAGGATATTCTATCTGTGGCATTGGGTATCGATTCCGATATCGTGAGTTTGGTATTAACTACTTCAAGCTATTCGAAAAGTGACGACTGGGCCTTTCGGAGCGTATGTTCTTGGTGCTTGCTCGTTTCGGAAGCGACAACTTGAACACGACGCGGCATTTCCTGTCTATCTCCATGATTCCACGGGCGAGTCTTCTGAATCGCTGTGCCAGTGACGTTGTAAGATGGACCTCTCGCATACCAATGTGTGATTCGTTACTCTGATGCGTCTACAGTGCGATGAAAATCCTCCATTCCACTCCAAGCGAACTCCTAACGCCGCGCTATGGTCAAGATACGATTGTAACATGCCTTTCAAGTCAGGGCGCTCTACCACCAGGACTTGCCCTTGGCCTGCTCCTCTTCCGCCTCGGAATCAGTATCCGTGTCGGTTTCGGAGCCTGATGATGCTCCTTCTTCGTCATCGGTGCCGGACTCGTAGTCACTGTCTTCCTCTGTGATCTTGGCCCTCTTCGCTCGCTTAGGGGCATACTGGGAAGTTGCATCGCCCTTGAGCGCAGCGAGTTGTCCTGCGATCGTGTCTGTGCTACTGTCAGTCTCTACTGGTTCAATTGGGCGGATTCCCACTCACCCTCATCGGGTTCAGAAATGTCATCGTCGTCATCGACTTCCTGGGCCCGACTGGCATCATCGATGTTCATGGTAATGTCTTGCTTGTGATCGAAACCCACATAGCTGTCACACACCACGTGCATCTGGAATTTGTACTCGCCTGGCTGTGGTGGAGCTCCGAACTGCATTTTGAGGGTGACGACGTTGAAAGTCGGTGCGCCGCTGTCATCAAAGGGCTTCTTGTCGAAGGTGTCGAAGTTGAACGGAGGAACTGCAATTTTGCCTTGTCGATTATCGACGAGGAAGACGTGCCATTTGGGTGCACGGTCCCGGGCGAAGTACGGTGCGTAAGCCAGCGGGATGTGATGTTGTTCCGGCTCCTTCTTCGCTGCCTGTATGTCACCCTCGGGAGCGTCGATGTCGAGCAAGTCGTCTGGGTTAATCTTTGGAATGGTGGAAGCGGGTGTACCTGGAGGGATGAAACGAGCCTTGATAACCAGTTGCACGAGCGACGATGAGATGATGTACTTCTCGCCGGCGACCTTGAAGAATGCCTTTTCTACCCTGAGATATGGCAGCTTTCTGGAGACGTCCTCGGCGACTTTGAGACGATCATTTGTAATACCCACAGCTTGAGCTAGAGCTTGTCGTTGTTCGGCTGGCAGAGCCATAAAAGACTGGATTGTCATGTGCTCTTTCTTATCATTAACTGCAGTTTCGATCTCGCGGATTGCCTCCGGTGTGAAATGTGGCAATTGCAAGAGAGGCGCCTTTCCTGCAGGGGTCGGGGCGATGGCCTGTACCAGACATTGACTGAGACCATACGATGCGAGGAGTGGAGCAGTAAAGCCGTAAGCTAAGCACATTGACACAAAGGCCTGGTTGAGCCTCTCAGCAGTTGGTGCAAGCTCGTACTTCTCTGCTTCAAGCGTAGCATCGCCCAGGTCCAGTCGTGTCAAGTATGCCCATAGCAAAGCGAGTGTCTTGCGTCGAACAGGATCTTCCAGCTCCTTCAGCTTCGTCTTATCCTTTGGAAGCATGACAGCGTCACTAGTCTCGGTCAAAGCGAGCTTACTTTCCACCTTGCCCATCCCCGTGTCTGCGTTTGCCCCGTGCAAGATTTCTCGGAACTCAGATGCTGTGCTCACAGCAGCTAGCACTTCGCCTCCATCCATGCGATCCTTATACTCTTTAGACATGTTTCCGGCGCTCGTAACCAAAATCTTTTCGCGCGTGACCTTTTGCATGCCGTACCACCATCGACCGACCAACCAAGGTAGACCGATTCCCAGCAGTAGACCATAGAAAGCAAGGACGTACTTGCCACTGCCCTCAGCAACCAAAAGTTTAGGCAATGCTATGCCGAAACTTGTGCTCTGCTTGCCATCCGGGTTGCCGTATTGTTCCCAGTTACTTCGCACCTCTTCGTCAGTCAGCGCTTTGTATGCCTTGGTGATCTCGACCCATTCATCGTTAATGCTCTCGATCGTCTGGTTCAAGGCTGGGTTGGGCTGGCGCTTGTCGGGATGCATGGTGATCGATAGTCTGCGGTATTTTGAATTGATGGCCTTTTCCGTGGCGGACATGGGCACGCCTAGAATGTCGAAAGGATTCCAGATTTTGGCCGCCTCTCGGGTAGTCGTCGCGACCAAGTACACCATGTAGGCAATGATGGCCCATCCTGTGATTGCCGTAACGATGCGTTTCATCCGCAGCTCTTTGCGCTTCTGCTTGGCCCGCTGCGCGTTGATGATGTCCTCATTGTGAGGTTTGTAGGTGGACTCGATGTGCCCAGCCTTTTTGAGTAATGAAGTGTCGGTCGGCGTTCTGAGTAGACTATACGTAAGAGGGACAGTGACCAGAGAGGTCACTGTGAGCACGAAGAAGGGGAAGAACTGGGCGTCGTTGTCGTAATTGTATTCGTTCGACATGTTGGCACCCGTCCGCTATTGTCGGGCGATTGCAGTCCAGAGAAGAGGATGTGCGCTCGGGCGCGTTGGTATCGGTGTGCGACTCGTGCAAAACGTGATCATGGGGCAAAGAAAGAGTGGCGGGAGTTTGGGAATGTGGTAGTTAAGAAACCAAGCAAGTGAAAAGGCCAGCTGCCACTTGACTTCGGCGCAGTCCAACTGTCAACTCGCCGTACGAGGAAAGAACAAGTTACAATACATCTGCCAAGCACGCAGGGTCCATGCGGCTCTCAAGTTGGGACTGCGATGATCTCCCCCTTCTACACTCGCCGCCACCTCTTACTTCACTCCTGGCCTTTCCGCATTGTCTCTCCCTCCAGAGACACAGCTGCTGCATTCTTAGTGCTGGCATGGCGTACATGTCACCGCCGTGGCCGCGTCCACCGAGATTTGCTGCCCGCTCGCCCGATATGTCTCTGCATCCTCCCTGACCGGACAGGCATCTTGACTGTCATCCGTGTCGCATTCCAGGATGCATGTGTCTTCGCCACCCGGATGCTTCTTGCTCAAGTCTCGCGTTGCTCAGACTATGGCTGCTCGTCTGCTTCACGTCCTGTCGGAACGAACCCATTTCAGCCTCATCAAAGCGGGGCTTTGACACTGACGGCCGATGTACTCACAGAAAGCGCACGCGAGGCAGTCGCGGTCGCTCAGTCACCTCATTCGCATCTCGCAGTGGCCTTGTGCTCGCAGCCATAGACACGGGTGGGCTTCACACTTGGCATTCATCTGACATGGTGTCTCGCGCGTGTTGGCTGGGAAAGTGGCCGACAGTACGTCAACGCGCTCAACCCCTGTCTGGAACCATCGCATTGGAGCAAGGCACGTGGCATTACTGAGACTGATCTGATCTTTGACACAACAGAACAAACGGGCAGGCGCGCAAACGGCCTACATGTACTAACAAGTTCACTTCAGTGCAGCTTCCACGCTTTCACTTTGTCACTGGATTTCCCTACTGGGGGACTGTTGTTCATCTTCCTCTCCAGAACAAGATCAGACGCTACTGCACTCTCTGCCCACGTTGCGCACGCTCGGATAGATCGGCTTTACATCTTTGAAAGAATATCGAGATGTCATCCCATGAGGTACTGGACCAGCTTCGCTCGGTCAACCACCATTACAAAAATGACGATCCTCCATCACCGCCTGCACTGCACATCGAGAAGCTAAATGACGAGCCAGAAACTGCTACGGCTGCTCTGATAATCTCACGGAATGCACCTCGTCCAAGGAAATCATCGATGGCTCAGCCCTCAGATGGGGGCAAACGCTCAGCGAAGACTGTACGCTTCAGCAGCTCAATAGCCGTCAAGACGATTCCGGCACGGAAGCCCTCAACGCGCAGCGGCACTGGACTAGACTTAGTCACCATCATGAAATTGACCGACGATGAATTCCTACCACTTGTTGCCGATTTGCGGCAGCCAGACTCGCCTGCTCCTTGGAAGAAACTTGGCAGAACTAAATGGAGCATTAAACGTCGTTCTTCGGCTGTGCTGGCTCTTCATCCGCCAAAGCCATCAAGACTGCCCGCTCTTGTCAACTCGTACCATGGGTGGAGCTGCAAACACAAGCAAAATTACTCGTCTCAGTATCTTTGCCCCGTATTCGCTATGGAGTATGCTGTTTCTGCAAACAGTGGCAGCCATGGCCTCGTGGACCGAGGCTTTTTCAGCCAGAGATTTTCCAGAACTCTGCACACCGTGCGCCGTTTGACCTCTGTCTTTCGAATCACTTCTGCCCCTGGCGTCGGCAACAAGCAGATTTCCTCACCATCGACTCTCAGATATCGACTTGCCTTGTCTCGGCACATGAGACGAGTGCGTCAACGACACGCAGCACGCAGACACACAACCCCTCTACGCAGACGGAGATGTCAGCTGAGTACAGCCTCCGACATGCGACGCCTCGACAGAGCCCGCAAATCTATGCGTTTGGTCAAAACTTTGCCGTCGCCATTCGATGCATTACACGTCCCACACAAAGAGTTTCCGGCTCCTGATTCTGAAGCATTCTTGTGTCACAAATTTTTACCGATATATGACTTGCCCACGAACCATTCCACTCTGCAAGCCCCTTCGTCGGACTCGCGGCCTTCATCATGGACAGTAGGAAGCTCCCCTTCGCGGCAGCTGAAAACCTATGTCGATCATATTCGAGACCAGCGAGGCCCACCCAAAACCCCACTCGACACTCATTAAATAGCTGGTTCGGTGTACAAGACGATGAAGGCTGTCTCGAATTTGCGGTGTTAGGGCTCCAGGCGCCGGAAAGTGCATATTTTTCGCTGGCTGTCATTGGCAAATCTCATGACTTTCCCACTTACGTACCTGAAATCCCGCAGGCCATGTGCAGGTGACTCGAGCCAAATGTTAATTATTCCTCAATAGATGCTTTCGCGGTCGTGTGGGTAGGCCTTGAACTTGGCCGTATGCAGCACTAGTCACGCTATGCTATTCATTAGCGCTGACAGTCTTCCTGCTGACAACAGCTTCGACATAAATATCAGGCAATGGAGTTTGATCATTACTGCCCTTACATCAGCGCCTGCTGTTATCGACTCCGCCTCTTCTGTGTCCCCCTCACGAACTCTCCACAATCCCCACAGTTGATGTGGGTAACGGATCTATATCGGCCGACATTGCGGACCCGAATGAGCACCTTGCTGGAGTACCGCATCCCGGACCAAATGAGTCGCAACCTCTTTCACGTCTCTTGTTGATCGGAACATTTTGACACACCTGTCACGAGCTCGCACCACGACAACAAGAAGAGACAAAAGAATCGAAAACTCCTCACAGTGAATCCCAATCATGGCAAGCTACACACTCGACTTCACAGAACTGGACACCCTGTCCTATACCGAGCTCCAAAGGACAAAATCCCAACTAGATGCCGTACGCCAACGAATCCTCGCGTTGCAAAACGCACAATCACGACTGCTCCGGCTCCCCGCCGAACTCAGAAGCCAAATCTTCCTCTCCGCCATGTACGCCGAGCTCGAAGACAGAAGAAAACACGCCAACAAGAAATTCGTCTTTCGCGAACCCGCCTTCTTCGCCACAAGCCGACAGGTCCGGAGCGAGTGTGTAGGAATCTGGTTGCACGACGTGCTATTATGGGAAGAGCTCATCTCTATCCCGCAACCAGAAGCCGACGACGACGACGACAACGACGAGCAGCAGCAGCAATTCCCAACCTCCGAGCCCAAAGGAGAAATCGACAGAATCGAGAATCTTACCGCGCGATCCGCGCGACGCGTCCACCCCGGAATCGTTGTGGCGGAATGTTCCGGAGTATCGTCGAAGGACTGGAAATTGTTGGGTACGGAAATGGTGAAAGAGTTGCATTCGCAGCGATCGAAGACGGGACAGCTCGTTTTGGTTACGCAACGTGCACATTGTGATCTCAAAAGACTGAGGGAGAGCATACAAGGTAGCAGGAGTGTTTGTCCGCGGAAAGGGTTGGCGCGCGTGAAAGGCTGGCAGAATGGGGCTCCTAGCTTGAGATGGTGGATTTGGTGAAGGGCGGCTGTGAAGGTGCGCCAGAGGGTCGTTGGGAGGCATAGTGACTGATGTGGATTGCACCAGGCAATTCCACCTGGTCAGCGTAATATATCAGCTGGTGAAATGGAAATGATCCGTTGAAAGCTAAATTACCAGAGAAAGAACGCTGCAGCTAACCAGTGAGTGGGATATCAGTACAACTCGCAAGCCATGGTATCGTCGTTCTCCATCTAGTCAAAATCGTTCGAAACGCCCTGTGATCTGTACACGCTGTGATTCAATTAAAATAACCATCCGCGACGCTTCTTCTCCTCTGTTTGTGTACCACGATTGCTATTCCGCTTCTCGCGGGCCTCGAGCTGCCGAAGGCCTTCCATTTCTTTCAAAACATGCTCAAGCAATTCCTTGCGCTTGACCACGTCAAGATGCCGCCGAATCTTTGGATCCTCGCGGGCGAATCGTTCGATTGTGTTCTCGTCCAAATCCCGTCCCCATTTCTCCAGAACACGAGGAAACTGGTAGTAGAACTTCGACAACAGCTCAGCATCCAAGAAGAGGTCAGCCGTGGACGTCAGCTTCTCTGACACCGCATCGAGGAACACCTCTGGGCAGTAGTATTTGTTCTTGGGTTGTGCGCACTGCCGACTCTTCACTGCAGCCAAGCGCATGCGCAAGATGTCAGCACGGTCGCGGAGGAAGAGAGCTTCTTTGCCCTTTTCGAGCAGAGCGGCAGAAAACCCGCCTGCACCCCCAGCACCATTACCTTCCAGCACGATGTCACCCCTTCTCACGCGATCGATGAACGACAGCACATCTTTCGCCTTTCTTCGACCCCCGATCTGATCCTCAACTGCTTTCAATGCGCTCTCGCAGGATTGAAGTTCGTCCTTGAGGCCTTTGGAGATGCTCTCACGTCCCTGCTTCCATTCCTGGTCTGTCACTTCAACTCGATACTTGTACGGCTTGACACAGATCTCGAGTTCATCTGAAGTGTCGTATGCAAGGTCTTTCAGTATGTTCTCAGACGCGCTTGTAATGGCCTGTACTGCAAAGGGGTGTGAAGCAAATGGGGTGTTCTGTATCAGATCTTGCACAGCACTGTGGAGTGCTTGTGCTGTGACTGTTGTCGCCAGACGGCCAATGCCCAGCTTGGTGAGTGTGGACACGGAAGCGTCAAGCTTCAAATGCCAAAGTGGATTTTCTGGATCTGCTTTAGGCAGGCTCTCGAGCGGTTCTTGGATCGATTCGGAGTTTTGATCCACCGGCCGCAGGTCTTCCACAGGCCTGTTCCAATATCTTTGTGCAAGCAAATTGAGAACCTGCTGATCAAGTTCGCGCTTAACGATATCTCGGACCTCCTGCCGCCCAAATTCCTCGGAAACCTTCTTGAAACCATGTTTGAAAACGTCGAGCGACTCAGCGAGATAACTCTCAGCGCTCAAAGGTCGCTCGTTATACTGCACCTTAAACTCGTACGATGCCTCGGCGAGCTCGTGATGAATGGCTTCACTGGTTGTCTTCAATGACGCAGACATGGTGTTCTCCAAAACGTGCATCAGCTTCTTGCGCAATGCTGGAGTTCCGACTGTGACATTAGACTTCGCCTCGGGCCCGAAAGTGTTGGGGTGGGCGTTGAAAAAGGCTGCTTCATTTTTCGTGATCAGGCTTGTAATATTTTGCGCACCTCGAGAGAACAGAGACCGAGTTTCCTGCGGGACTTTGCAGATCACGCCGACGTAGCCTAGTCGTAGAGGGTAATTCTTGTCTGCAAGAATTTGGGCCCCTCGCTCAGGCTCAACCAAATCCATCTTTGTCACAACGCCGATCGTTCGTTCGCCTCGCGGATCTGCTCTCCTCGCCGCACGAAGGGCTGTTGAGTTTGCGAGATCCACGTCAGCCGCGGAAATAGCTAGGATGATGTTGGGTGCTTTGATGTACTTGTCGCAGAGATCCTGTATCCTTGTGCGCAGTTCAGTTGGTTGATCAAAAGCCTCCACTTGGATGTAGCCCGGAAGATCGATCAAGGAAAGATCAGGAACGTTGGGGGAATATATCCGGAGTTGAATGGGGTCATCCGAAACGCAGTCCTTCTCTGGTACGGCCAAGTTCAAGTCCAGTAGTGTCTTTTGAATCTGACTGAAGTCCGTTATCCGACCGAGGCCCAGCGCGGGAAATTCGCCATACTCTGCGGCGACCTTAGGAGTGTTCACGAGGGTAAGCTCAATCGGCCGCCGCGTCACCATGTTTGAGCCTTTGGGAAGGAATTCGTGTCCCACTACGGCCTCCAGCACAGAACTTTTGCCCGAGGACTGCGAGCCCACGACGACGATAGAAGGTAGTGTGAGCGTCTCTGACTGTCCCACAGTCTGCAACAACGATCTGATTTCAATCATTTTCCTTGTGAGCAGCATCATCTGGTCATCTCTTGCCGCCTCGTCTCTCGACCTGCTGTCCTCTCCGTCTTCAGAATCGAGCGCAAAAGCAGCAGCGGTGGCCGCACCAGCTCCAGTGACGCCGACACCACTCTGCTTGGGCTCGTTTGGGCCCCCATTCCCAACCTCCCCTCCTCCTCCTCCACTCCGTCCCTCGTAGATGTCTTTCATCCATTGCGGCGTTTGTATGCTTCTTGCATCCTCCTTCGTCTTCTCCGCTCCCCGGCTAATCTGTGCAAAGATGTCGCCCAGTCCTTCTAGGGCACCATTCGCGGCACCCATTGTCGCGTCCTTCGCTCGGCCGAACACATCTACCGCATACGCTCCAGCCTGGGCGGTTTGATATTGCAGATACGCCACGCCCCCGACTATGGTCAAGCCCATCATTGCCGGTACGCGAGCCAGCTTCATGAAAAGTTTGGGGATGACACGAGCGAATGAGGCGTGTCGAACTGCAGGCAGATTGTGCATGGCATTCGCGCCTGCCGGCCAGGCTTTCCGCTGGGCCCATCTTCGCAGAGCACTCGTCGATCCAGATAGCGCAGAGTGTGTTATGGGCCTTTTGACGGCGAGCAGGCTGCGCCCGTAGAGCGTGGCTACATTGGGACGCGGTGTTGGCACGAGGGCTGTCG
>ANSM01001344.1:0-15012 GCA_000347735.1 Cercospora canescens BHU | reverse complement strand
CAACACCGTCCTTGCAGGAGCCTTCGGTGGCTCCCGCGCCTACCACTCCAAGGTGCCGCGTGCCGATTTGCACACCACTGCCGACAACAAAGCCCGCGCCGTCGAGTCTCCTCGAGTCCGCTCCGAAGGCCCTCTGTACACCCGTCAGCCCATTGAGCCCGCACAGACGACCCAGCAGAAATCCGTCCCCGATCGATATGCCCGCCCACCGCCACCCCCGCAGTCTGAGCGATTCGACTATGATGCCTTCTACCAGAACGAGCTGGATAAGAAGCACAAGGACAAGTCGTACCGCTACTTCAACAACATCAACCGTCTGGCCCAGGAGTTCCCACGAGCGCACATGTCTGCACGAGACGAGCGTGTCGATGTGTGGTGCTCCAACGACTACCTCGGAATGGGACGCAACCCTCAGGTGTTGAAGAGAATGCACGAGACATTGGACATGTACGGATCTGGTGCGGGAGGAACGAGAAACATCTCCGGCCACAACCAACACGCGATGAGTCTGGAGGCGACTTGCGCCAAATTGCACGCCAAAGAGGCCGCTCTGGTCTTCTCCTCATGCTATGTGGCGAACGACGCGACGCTGGCGACGTTGGGAAGCAAGATGAAGGACTGCGTGATTTTGAGCGACAGCATGAACCATGCTTCCATGATTCAAGGCATTCGGCACTCTGGTGCGAAGAAGATTGTGTTCAAGCACAACGATGTGGCCGATTTGGAGGCCAAACTTGCCTCTCTGCCCGGCCACGTGCCCAAGATTATTGCGTTTGAGAGTGTGTACAGCATGTGCGGCAGCGTGGGACCGATTGAGGAAATTTGTGACCTGGCCGATAAGTACGGAGCCATCACCTTTTTGGATGAAGTGCATGCAGTCGGCATGTACGGGCCAAACGGCGCTGGTGTTGCGGAACACCTTGACTACGAAGTCTACGCCAAAGGTGGCAACACGAAGGGAACAGTCATGGATCGCATCGATATCATCACCGGTACGCTCGGCAAGGCATATGGCTGTGTCGGTGGCTACATCGCAGGATCCGCCAAGATGGTTGATACGGTTCGCTCTCTCGCTCCAGGCTTCATCTTCACCACTTCTCTGCCACCGGCCACTATGGCTGGTGCTGAGACGGCGATCAACTACCAGATGGAGTACCAGGGAGACCGCAGACTTCAGCAACTCCACACTCGTGCCGTGAAGGCAGCGCTCGATGCCAAAGACATCCCCGTCATTCCAAATCCATCTCACATTATCCCTGTCCTGGTCGGAAATGCAGAGGTCGCCAAGAAGGCTTCTGATCTTCTCCTCGAGAAGCACAAGATTTACGTGCAGGCCATCAACTACCCCACCGTTCCTGTTGGCCAAGAACGTCTCCGCATCACTCCAACCCCCGGACACGTCAAGGAATTCCGCGACCACCTTGTCCAGGCTCTAGACAGCGTCTTCAATGAACTCAGCATCAAGCGCACCTCTGATTGGGCTGCGGAAGGCGGCTTCATCGGTGTCGGTGAGAAGAACCCAGAGCCCGTTGAGCCTTTGTGGACCGACTCGCAGCTCGGCCTGGAGGAAGTTTCCAGGGAGCTTCAGTCTGGTGAGGGTGCTCATGGCGTGCTGGAGCGTGTTCTCAACACTGCCAACGCGGAAGCCAGACATGCTGTTGCCGCTGCCGCTTAAGCTGCACAACACAAGTCTGCACTTCTCTGCTTGTCCGGCATCCCTGCGCGCGCACTCTCTGTTTACACAACCGATACTGCTGCTGTGATTTCGTGCCATTTGATGTGACCTGAGATGGAAGTTCCGAGATAGTCCCGCTGCTGAGTGCGAGTTTCTTTATGATTCGACTCACCCAAATACAATCCTTTTGATATCCTGCTCGGGTCACAATACGTTGTGACCCTTGAGCCATCGCATATTGATTCCTGTTCCTTTCTTTTTGTGTCACACATCGGCCATCACGAGTTGCAGTCATGACTACGTTCAGCCAAACTTGATGCTTTCCCTTCCCAGCGTCATTCGGACCACTTGCGATCTACTCCCTCTCCGTCGATAGAAAGCACGTACTACCCCTCCGATTTGCCGCCTGAGCCAAGCGCAATGTATCCTCGAACACTTCCCGTCCAATACCTCTCGACATAGCTCCTGGCACCACCGCATCGATTTCCACGCCCGCCAATTCGGCGGCGGCAAGTTCCACTCGGAGTTCAAGGAGAGGCATACACTCTCTTCCGGCAGAAACTGGAGCTATGCAGGTTCGAAGCACCGCTTCTTGGATGGCTGTTCTGTAGATCTTGCCGTGCCCGGTCCGGCCAATGTGGCTATCATAACGGCTCAGAGAGGCTAAGGCGATCTTTGGTTTCGTAGAGGAAGAGACGTTGGCGGACAGCATTTCGAGTGTTGGTGTGAAGGGGCTTTGATGCTGTCGAGAGGGGACAAGTTCGTAGCATTGAGTTTGTTGTGTTCGGCTTTGCATTCACGGTTGCTGTGAGGGCGTCAGGTGCTTGCTGCGTGTTAGGAGGACAACATGATATGTAGCCAGCAGCAACATGAACCGTTTTCATTTTCGGTCGTGCCAGACGCTACTATCTATGCCCAGCTTCACAACAAGACAGTCGCTTCCAGCTGTGGCGAGGAGATGAGAAGCTGGAGGGCTTATCTCGAACGATTCATGTATGTTACATTTTTGCAGCAATGCGGTTGCTAAGAGAGCTAGTAGCAAAGGTACATCTTCAGCCAGACTCTGACCCTCTACACGCCCAGGCCAGTGGAGCCTTTTAAGCCGCCTTTGGCATATGCAACTGGTGTCGACGCATTGGAGACCGTATCGTTTGCATCCGTAGCTGTGGTGGTGGCTCCGGCAATCTGATTTTGTACGTTCGGGCCCTTTGAGGCTTTCGAAGTGTCAGCGGGCTTCGTGTGCTCATCATTGTAGCCGGAGATGTCCTTCTTTGCATTCTGCGATCGGGCGCTGTCCATGAAACCACTTAGTCGTCCACCCGTGAGTCGATCAAGCTTATCTCCGATGGCTTCGCCTGCAGGGGCTTGCTTCGGTTCGCCTTGGCGATCTCCGTTGGCCCACTTGAGGATGTAGTATCCCCCGAGACCCCATAGAAACAGCAAGCAGGCTGCCCCGGTTGTGAACATGACCGTGGGCAGCACGAAGAACAGTGCGACGCCAACCATGAAAACCGTAAAGAGGATCGCCGCGAGCAATCCAACGATGAGAGCCACCACGAGAGCGAAGATGAAGACGGATAAGCTAAAGAGTACGAAGAGACCCAACGGTATGCCGGTCAATGCGAGGTTCATGCCAAGGAAAGCCTATGAAGCGTGGTAAGCCATAGAAAAACTCACACGTTGCGCATGTAGTCCAACTTACCGATAACTTGGGATTGTGGAGCATGAAGTCCTGGAGCCTGGCAATGAAAGCGGCACGCTTTTCCGGCGGGAATATGCCATCTATCACGCTCTTGCCTTTCGCCAAGATCTTGCTCGCCAGGCCATCTACCGTGCTCAGCACCTTGTCTGTTCCCGCCTCTGCTTTCTTCTGAATGCCATTCACAGGCGTGCCTTCTGTGGCGTCGGAGGCCTTTTCTTGAGCATCAGCGTGAGCTCTCTTGAGTTGGTCCGTCATGGTTGTGGTGTTGGATTCGTTCCTTGATCGGATCTCTAACTTTCGTGGTCCACTGTGCTCTCTGTCGGAGCCAGACGAAGCCGTGGTGGAGGATGCCTCAACGGCAGAGTTTGATCCAGGAAAGACGGAGAGGGATTATGTGATGTCTAGACAGCAACTGTAGCTAGAGAGGAAAGCAGGATGTCGTGCCATGCTCATCGTTCGGGGAGACGACGTTGTGGTCGCGCGGCTGCCATGGTTTGGGACGCGACAGTGACGACGTGAGCAAAGCGTGGACGAGGACCCCTGTTTAGCGTGAACCTTGTTGCAGATCGCGCTTCCTTTGGCAAAAATTGGTGGATGGAGCTTCTCGAACGAATTCGCAATCTCGACTCCGCCACCCTCCAGCCGCCGCCATGGGAGAGAAGTCGGAAAAGAAGAGGAAGCGTCAGAGCAGTGGAGTGGAAACGCCAAACAAAAAGGTGGCACGCGAGGGCAACATCAAGGTCATCCATGCGGAAGAAGACGGTGGCCTCCACCCAGTTCTGCTGAGCACTTCTGGCGTGAACGCACCCAAGGTCCCATTCAAGGCCTATTCAAAGCCTCGGAAGAGTTCAAAGAAGGCGGAGAAAGGTTCCGTCAAGCCATCAACACACGATTTGCTGCTCCAATCCTCGCAGCATGCTCGACTAGACTACACTGCAGTCCCGAGTCCCATAGACGACCAGCTCAGCCATTATGTCGCCATCTACGACCCGGCAAAGCAAACGCTCCAGCTGGCTCCAGCTCATCACCTTCATCTCCGCAGTACATTACGAGCCGAAGCGAGGGAGGTGGAGCGGAATAGCAAAACGATGGGCCAACAGAGAGAGGCTCTTGGGCAGGAATTCGGAACGAAGAAGGCGAAGAAGGCTATCGCCAGCAAGAGTACAAATGCGCTCACGGGTGATGCTGGCAAGTCGAATGACGTGCAAAGCGCCATCCTGGAGTCCGTGGGAGGTAGGTCGTTGCAACTTTCGCTTGCGAACCGGCAGTGGCCATGCCATGTTATGCACTGTTCATGTACTATGATAGTGGCTGTGAGAGTGGCAATTTGCTAACTGACTGTCACAGAAACGACCGCTGGCCTTGCCTCGAAACTCACCGCGCAAGAGCAAGAAGAGGCTGCACTGAGAACAAAGCCGATACCATGGCCAAACCTCGAAGCAGAGAACGCCGAAAAGGTGTACACATTCGACACTCTCATTCCTCCAAATGATGCTCGACTCGTGAAGACGGCAGACTGGAAACAAGCGGCTGACGACGACACCAAGATCGGCTTCAAGCACCAGTTCCCAGTATCACGGTTCGGTTTTCTGGCAAAGCAGGAAGGCGACTCGTTGCGGTTCAAAGCTCTGAAATACCTCACACTATTACTCGAATTTCGCGATTCACTGTCTGCAGCTGGAAGGGCAGGAAGGAAGGTTCCGAAAAAGGACATACTACAGAAGAAGCTGCCCCCAAGCAGGTGGCCTTCTGAGCTTGTGGACAGCGTTCGCAGACGTTTCGCAAATGAATCGGGGCAAGAGCTCGGCAAATGGCAACAAGATAGATTGGCCACACACATTTGCGCGCTGGCAATGTTTGTCGACAACTGGGTGTGCGATATTTGGCACCTGAAGGACGATCTCAAGACCGATATGAAAGATTTGACGTCTTACTTCAGCGAGCTGGGAGCGAAAGTGAAGAAGCCTACCGAGGCAGAAAGAGTGAGAATGGGCATGACCAAGGCGCAGGCGACCGCGACGAGAATTGCTAGAATCGTGGTCCCGCTGGAATTCCCGAAAGTCAGGCAGGGCAAGAGGCGGTAGATGAATGTTCCTCTGCCAGTTTGACAGATCTCGGGATAGGGGTGTGAGGGCAGGGGCCAGGTGAGACCAGAAATATAGGTCACAAACAACCAGACAGGCATCTTGTAGTCTGAGCCTCTTGCACGATCTTAGCATTGTACACCACACCATGCGACTGTGGCCGCGCCGATATCTATCATGAACAATCGTCCCTCTTCGCCCCGCATTCTGGGCATTTGGAGATTGGTTATGGAGTCTTTTGTTTGAGGCAGTACCACTGGTCTGGTGAATCGATCTCTCCAAAGGTTCACCGTCTATCTCGATCGCGCAGCAAACACGAAGCACCATTAAATAATGGTCGTGTTGCAGCGGCCAGCATGTGGAAATTTGAAGACTGCCTCCCTCCAACAGCCTGAGAAACCAAAGTAAAATGCCACGCCGTCGATCTTGGTCCATGGAGCGTCATCATCCCCTAGAGCGCTCCTGCTGCTGCACTCAGCGAAGGCCACCGGAGCCAAGTAGAGAAAGTCCATGGCACGTTTTTCAACGCGAAAACACCCGCAAAGATTGCCGCAAGCATGGACTTCACGAATGTCTCGAATGCAGCGGAGAATCCAGTGAACAGCAATCTACGAAGACGATCGTGCGCAAACCCGCACAGATGAATCTCAGAGGTTCGGCGAATATCGCGCAGGAAAACATACCGGTCTCTCCGTACGATACGCTACGAGAAGACCACACGCATGGGACTTCTAGTCCTTGGTCCACGGCACCAAATTCACCATCAGTAGGTCCTGACTCCAATCCACAGCCACCACCAAACACACTAGAAACCCTCCATTCATGCCATACGCAACGGCCCATCCGCGACCCGTCTTCAGAAGACCCCGCAGCTCCAAAAGCGGGAGCGAATCAACTCGCGCCTGACGAAGCGCAGAAGCAAGATGACAACGATGAGATCACAGCCGTACAGGATCCACACGAAGCGGAGGCAACAGAGTACAACTACAGTGCCGAAGCCAATCCTCAAATAGGCGCAGCAAGGAGACAGGCCCACGACGAAGCCTCCGTAGCAGCCGCCTCGGCGCTCGCAAACATACCGACAAACACCAGACGCCGGGAGGAAAGGCGTTCCATGTTCATCGAGCGATGGCGGGAGAAGGTGGCGCGCGTGATGCATGGGAAGAGGAATTGAGCTCGAGAAATCTCGCCTTTCGTTGCGCAGAGTATCGTACGTGGGATCATGCAAATTCAAGAAAGTAATTGCTCCACTTCGGGTGGATGAGAGAACTTGTGTCGAGGGCGAATGAGGCGAGAGACGATGGTGTGCTGTGGATCCTGCTCTCTAGCGTCCCGGCTGTATCGTATGGCACCTATCAATATGTCTCCTAAGCGTCATCACACCTCACAAAAGCGCGACCATTCGGGAAGGATGGGACAAACAGCGTGGCCCAAAATAGAGTACCTTTACCTACTCGATACGAGGCATAACGAAGTCTCATCATCCGTCAGCATGAAGTAGCAGACGTGCTGTACTGCCTGGAGTGGCTTTTTCGCTCTCCATCTATGTCATATCAGAGCGCTCCGTCGTCAAGTCCGCAGCCGAATCGAGCATCGATTCGGCACCAGCATCTACAGCTCCCAGCCCTACTGTTGCCACTACAATGCGGCAGTCCGTTCCGTCCTGCATACTACCCGTTGGGACTTTGCGAATAGCTGCTATGGGAAGCACTTCGCCAAGATGTATTACTGTACCCATTGGAAGCGTTCGAGTTCATCGATGGTAGCCTGATCGGGTTCTGCTGCTGAGTCGTTGATGCGCTGGGGCTGCTCCCCGTACTCCCGGAGCCATTTGCTAGTCCTGTGGGCGGTCGTATTGCAAATGAGGTAAACCCTTGCCCGCTACTTGAGCCCATAGTCGATGCTGGTCTGGAATAGCTGCTCCAATTGTTGGTTGGAAATGAAGGGCTTTGACTGCTGCCCGCGCGGAAAGGAGATCCTGATCCGCTAGCATGATCGCGATTCAGGTATGGAGCGCCGCCGAGCTGTTCCGGGGCCGCACCGCTCCAGCCGTGGCCGCTGCTTGGTCTTGTCGCGTTGACTGACGCCCTATACGCGTCAGTGGAATTGTTTTGGCCGGAGGCATATGATGTGTAACGGGGATCGGGAAGGGACGTCGGTGTGGGATAGGGCTGGGATGTGAGGGAGGTCAGGCCTGGTTGCGTACTCGTATTCGTGGACTGCCGCTTCGCGGGTCGTGGAGGTTCGTCGTCGTCGGACAAAGTCAGATCGATCACAGAACTAGCAGCGCGTTTGGAGCCAACCTGCGTCGATGAAGTGGATGGTGCAACGGAGGGTCCTCGTGATGATAGAGGCGGCGTCATGGCGTAACCTGCGCCAGCTACTGGCGACAGAAGTGAGGTGGTACTTGAGTTCCCCAAAGAGACGCCGTTCGTCGGCCTTGCCTTTGAACCAGGATTTTCCACGATTTGCAGATCTTCGTCATCATCGAAGTCGTCGTCATACGTCGCACGGTTGCCCCGACTTGAGTGGCCAGCGGGCTGGGCGTCCTCTTCCTTGATAATGTGCCACTGACCATCGGGTTCGACAGTGACTTTCTCGATAGTTGGTTTTGTTGTCTGCAGTATCTCCTCAAAGTATCTGTCGATACAGAGAGACTGATATGAAATGGTCTTGTTACACGTCGGGCAAAGCCACTGAGGTGCTTGCTCCTGCATTTGCAAGAACATGCTGCCATCGAAGCACTGCCGATGGCTACAGACAGTAGACCGGACCGGCAGCGAGATCCGCATTGTTGACACGGGATCTTTGAGGGACATGACTTCTGAAGACAGCACGATGTCTTCATCGTCGTTCGCTTTGGTGATTTCTTGAATGGCCTGCTCCTTGGAGATGACGCCACCACCATGTCGACCGTCTTTGATCCGCTGTGTCAGCGTTGCCGAGGACACATAACGCACCAGGTAGACGCCAACATGAAAGCGCTCTTTAGTTAGTGCGTAGGTGATGGACAGCTGATTTTGGTAGCCGGGGGTCTTTCTGATCTTATCCGTGATGTCTGCCGGCTTCGTCGTACCTGGCTTGTTTTTCAAGCCTTTGAAGTTGGCCTTGACATCATCGCTATTGATTTTGACTTCCAGCTCCCTTGGAAATTCGACGTCCACAAGTGTGTAATGGCTGGCTCCTTTGCCACAGTAGAGGAGCAGCTTCAAGTTCGGGTCGGTCTTCATGCGAGCGCATTGATCGGGTGAGAGAGATATGCTGCCTCTCACGGTATGTCGGTTCTGAGGCATTTCTGCGCGCATTTCTGTAAGTTCCCATCGTGAGTGCGCTCGAGGAGGGAGGAGATGAAGAAATGTTCTTTACCTGGCAAGTCTTGCAGAGGGTACACGGTCTCATGATTCTCATAGAAGGGGCTAGTTTTGAACCCTGCGGTGCATGTCAGCGCAGAGAGCGGTGGCGGGTGGAAAGTGACGTGGATACTCACACATGCGCGTCGTGTTCGCTCGGTGGGTGCCATTGATCGGCGGCATTGCTCGACTTTGCGGCATCGTGGACGACGCGCTCTGGAAGGAGCCGTATCCGTTGGTCGCGGTGCCGGATTGCGTGTAGTGTTGTTGAAGCTGAGGTGGCGGAGCCTTCCCGTGGTTGTTAACCCGGTAGTTCAGATCTCTGAAGGCAACTACATCACCATCCCTCACAATGTTATCAAGGACTGCAGCACCGTCAGTCTCTCGTTTCCGGAGGACGTATGCACATCCAAATGCGCATTTTGCCAATCCTCACTTTCTGTACAGCGCTTCTGCAAGGCTGATTTCTGTCCCGACACCTGATAGCCGTACGCTCGACATATTTCCTTCAGATCGTTGTTCACCAAAGTCTTGATGCGTGTTTCCACCGAGTTCTTCTGCTGGTGAAGCAAATGACCCCCCGAAGCGGCCATTTCCCCTCACTGTCTCCAATGTCGTTGCCGCCGCCGCACTGAGCTCGGACCTGGCAAGTAGTGCGTGCACTCGCTTGGTCGGTTCAACAGCGTCGAGTCGTGAAATGTCGGCCGTCACGCGGCGTCCAAATTGTGATGGAGCCGTCGGAGCGGCGATCGGGATCTCTTGGGGAGAATGTTGTCAGTCGCGAGGCGAGAAATGGTCATAGGCCTAAGAAGAGGAAAGAAGAAGCTGCGAGGCTGCCGATGGACATTGCTGAAGCAGCGGAACGCCGTTGACAATGCAGCAGACGCGCTCGATCCGGCTGAGGCCTCGATTGTACTATCATGTGAGGGCGTTGGCCCGCTGTACAACTTCACATGCGCCAGCAATCGCCTCACTGATGCCCTGCTCACCCGTTGTCCTACGCGGTGCTGGACGAACGAGCAGACTTCTGATGTTCGAAAATGCGTCATGTGACCCGCCTCGTCGTCGCGCCACGGCACGCCCTGCCCTTTTCTTATCAGCTGCAGTAACTTAGCGCGCTTCCGCATCGCGAATTTGGGGTTGGATGGCCCCCCCAGACTGCCATTCGACACAATCACGCCAGCCGACGACAAGATGGGGAAAAGCTCGAGGTCCAGTGCGATCAAGAAGAACAACCAGGCACTGAAGAAGAAAGTCTTCGGGCCTGTGGAAACTGCTCGCATCGAACGGCAAAATGCAAAGCTGCTCGCACTCGCCAAAGCGCCCAAAGAGCTGGTGATGGAAGAAAACAGTGCGTGCTCGGTGCTTTTCCTGTCGCAGTCTTTTCCACACGCTGACACTCTTTACCACAGAAGCTGACCAAGAAGAAGCCGCCGAAATGGAAAAAGAAACCGAGACGAGCACCAAAGACACCGCCACAATGGACGTCGATGAGGACGGAAAACCCAAGCGCAGCAAGCGCGAAATCGCACGCATGCAAGAAGCACGAAAAGCCCGCGCCGTCTCGAAACTCCGTGGCTCGCGGTCGCGTCCGCGAAATCAGAAAGAATTCCCAGCACACAAATTGAAAAAGAAGGTGCACAAGCGATGAGGAAGATCCAGGCTTGGGAACAAGAACGAGAAGAATCGTGTGAAGGCGCGGCTTTCCTCAGCCGGATCGCACAGGGTGGGACAATGATTCGCCTAGAATGCCAGTCTGATGTCCAGACGGCAGCCCGGCCAGCATGAGTAGCAAAATCGTCATTGTGAATATGCACGGTCGGCTGTTGAGGACGGCTTGATGCTTGTCCGCCACGAGGGCAATGGCGTTGAACGAAGTCGGCGCTGAATTTCTGATTCAGGTACAGTGGAGATTTGCAGCATTGCGACTCTGGCAAGGTGCATCGGCGATACAACTGTACGGAGAGAGGGCATAGGAGCGATGCGTTTGCTACGTCCTCGGTGAAAAGTACAATGGCTTCGTCCAACGTATGGTCTGGCGTCGGCTCCCCACTACATGAATACATTATATCGAATCGGAAACTAAGGCTCGACCTCGTGGGTATCATGGTAAACCCGCTTTTGGTACTGGGTATCATATTTCTGGCACATCCTTGTCTTGATATGCGACATACCTCCTCTTCTTCCAGAAAGGGAAATTTTAACTGTGTATTACTGTAAACATTGTGCTTCGTCAGTGAGCGTGTAAGACCGCCAGAGTGCGGTTTGCGGGACGTGTGAATAAGTGCCGTCGAGGCTGCATCTCTTCTTCGCCATGGCCCATACGGCCATACATCATTCCAACTCGTTCCCGATTACTCCTTGACTTTGCTCTGCATTCGCAACAGGGCGGCTTGGTGCGCGTCGTTCATGCCGCCCATTCGCATGTGCTGATCCATCTGCGCCTGCATCTGGCGCCTGTAATCTTCTCTCATCTTCTTCTCGACTTCGGCATGCGCTCTCGCTGCGCGCAACATACCCATCTGGTTCTCGCTGGTCACAACGGGTGCGCGTTGCTGATCAACCTGAGTAGCTGAGTTACGCCACTGGCTCCAGTTCATGGCTTGTTTGCTGGCATCGTGAGTGCTGTACCCCTGCGGCTGATGCGAGTCGTAGATTGGGTTGGACAAGCTTCGATTGGTGGTCCGCAAAGCCAGCGACGAGCGCCATGGGTTCGTTGGAACTTCAGCCATAACGGACAAGCGTCGGTGCTGTGTGAGATCTGCTGCGGATGCATTGTGCTGTGCCAGGGAAGACTGACGCTTCACATGGGCCTTGCGCTCGGCTAAAGTCATGTCTTCTTCGTCCACCTCCTCCACAGCAGGCCTGACAGTATCGGAGATCGAAGTGTTTGAGCTTGTATTGGGCTGCGATCCGGCGCCTTTTGAAGTGTGATCTGAAGAAGTCGAAGCGGTGCCGGGAGGCGCTTGCGGAGCCGCCGCCCTCATGAACGATGTGGTGGTCAGACGTGCATCCAGGCGATCTTGCCTCGCATCGAGGAGATTGGTAGTGCTTGACCTATGTCTCGGCCCAAGCGACCAGCGCCTAGCAGACTGAGGCCCACCATTGCTAGTCTCAGTCCGTGAAGGCATGCCTGGCGACGACGGACGTTGGCTGGAAAGATTGAGCATCGAGGCATTCCGTGACGGGGCTTTCGCTGGTGGTGACAGTGGATTCATTGCAGTAGTGCTGCTCATGACACTGTTTCGTTTGCCCAGTGGAAGATCCCAGTCATCGTCGTCGCGCTGTGGCTCGCGAGGGTTAGCCGAAGCCACGACGCTCAATCGCTGGTTCGCTACATCGACGGCATCCACCTTCGGCATGACCTTTGCCATGGGCTCGGGCTTCGGCAATGGAGGCGGAGGAGGTGGCGGAGGAGCTGCATTGTTCTCTTCTGCTCTTGCAGCAGTCGCCGCATCTGCCATTTCAACCTGCACGGCATCGCTAGTGTGTTCTTCAACCTCCTCGAGGGGAACCGGCTCAGCTCGACTGACTTCCTTGGCCCATTCATTCGTCCTGTACGAAGAAGCAGCCCTCGAGAGCTTCTTCGGCAGCCGATCTTTCAAATCTTCTTGAGACGCAGCCTTGTCGTTCACGGCACCAGCGAAGTAGGACCCTTCACCGGTCCGTGCGCTATGAGGAGTAGCAGGTATCCTCGGACTAGACCCGCGTCGGGAGCCTCGCGTGCTCTTCCGGTGCAGACATAGCGCTTCGTCATCTTCGTCCTCTACGAATGGTTCCTGTTGTTGCATGGGTGTCGTGGTATTCGACCAAGTCAAATATAATGATGCTGGTCGGGAAAGCCGGACGGACAGAGCGTCCATATCCGGGGCCTCTGCGGCCGTCGCTGCAATCGATGAAGCCACATCATCGTCTTGAACTTCAAATGGACTTTCGCATTCTTGCAAGGCTTGGTGCGCGGACAGTGAGGCCGTTGACAAAGGACGAACTTGCGAAGTCCGTCGCTGCGCGCTCGGTACGTCGAGATTACTGCTTGTACGACTGCCAGCATGGCTTATTCCCAGGCCCGGTGTACCTGCCGCAGACGTGAGTGGTGAGTTTGTCGGCGATGCAACGGGCACCGGATGTTCCGAATCGAATTCCAGAGGTGGCAGACTAGGCGCCATCGACGACCTTTTGTTGCTTGATGACAGTCGGTCCATGCTTACAGCCGACTTGCGCGTTAGCAAAGATCTTCTTCCGCACGTAGACAGTCTCTTTTCGTTTGCTCGCGTTGAGACCTCGTTGCCATTAAGATCCAAGTCTTTCTCGCTCTCTGCGACTGAGTCGACACGAGCTTCAGCAGTTTTCTTGCCCTCGTATTGGCCCTCCCAATCTCCCCGTTCGCGGGCGACCTGTGCTTCAATGTCACGACCCACTTCAGCCTCTTCGACGTCTCTGGCTTCTTGTTCCGCTAAGCGATCCGCCTCACGTTTCGCTTTTTGCTCCTTCACGATCTTCCAGATTTTGATCTGAGATAACACTCCGAAGCATGTTATTACAATGACAGCTCCGATTTCAGCTCGCATATCGCGAGTGATGGGATATGAATCGACAAATGGTGGAAAGACATCCGGGTTAATGTCTATGCACGGTTAGCGGCTAGCATGCCCAGTGCGCAATTGGATGATGCATAACTCACCCCAGATGTACACCCAGAATTCTTTCAGCCCAGCCCTGCTGAAGCAATCGATGCCAAGGATAAAAGCGTAAGCACCAGCGAACGACGTGCAAGCTATAATGCCGTAGACTCTGGTGAAGCGACTGATGTAAAGCGAAAATGAAGCGGCGCAAAAAAGTCCTATAAGTATAATCTTGCCGGGTTTGTTCTTGATGAGACCCCCAGGTGACAGAACCAAAAGCCACATGGCCAAGGAGAAGCCCCCAAGGAGACATCCAAAGCCCTCGGACACTTCTTTGAATATCAGCGCCAGGGCTCCGAGAGCCGAGCCGCCCAGTACACCAGCGATGAGGTAGGCGCCCTGTATAGCATTAGAGATGGGTGGGCTCATGAGGTATACGATCAGAACTTCAATCCCCAAGGCGATTAGAAGCGATGTGCTGAGAAATGTCTGCGTTGGTCTGTGTTTAATGCCCACGAACCCAAGGCCCAGACCAGATGACATGAGCACGGCTCCGGCAACACCCAAGGCGGGTGTGAGTTCTGGTTGAATAGGAAGGCCATCCGGATCGATGTCGGTGCCATTCGGGTACGTGAGGTTGGAATTGGTTGTCGATAGTGACGTCTCAATTGGTCGGGCGGTGATTACAGAGGTAGCGTCACCGACTTCCGCGTCTCCAGAGCGCGTCGTGGTGGTGTCATCTTCCTTCGCATCCGTCTTCGCGGATTGCGTCGGTGTAGGTGTTCGCGAGCTTTCTTCCACGGTTGTGCTTGCTTGAATGTCCGTCGCGGTAGCTGTACTACCCTGTCGAGCTCGCAACAGAGGTCTCGCGCCCAGTTCCTCTGCGCATGAGAGCGCGAACAGCAAGGTGGTCGCCGCGAAGGGTAGTCGCATGATGGTTGTCTGATTCCCCAGGGAGATGGCAGCGATCCAGTTGATCTACACTTCCTGCATCACTGGCTATTACGCTCGGGGACTGGAAATCAACAAGAAACCGATGATGCCGAAAGGTGGTTCGGTCGCCAGTGGTTGGTATTAGGCCGTCCGGTAGCAAGCCACGTCTAAAACCGCTGTCGAAATTGTGCGGTGGAGAAGATGAAAAGAGTACGCGACAAGCGAAGAGGTGAGAAGAGAAGCACGTCTGGATCTGACAACCTGGTCGATTGCCCCACGAGCTCCTCGCCAGGATCGCCCAGTTGTGCTTCAGATCACAGAACGCAGGAAGGCGTACGTTGAAAGGGCTGAGAGGCGCGCGGCGGTCTTTCTTCTTCACGGGGCGAACAGGCCGTGAGGGTAGGACGGCAGAGATGTTCCATCGCGGAACTCTGGCTCCCAATGGCGGCCAATCCTGCGTCATGTCCATATAGACGACGGATCTCCTCAATAGACTCCAGACCCGAATAGGCATCAGGTATATCCATGCTCAGCACCACTGGCCGAACGCCTTGGCTTGGGGAAGACAGGGTCACCGTTCCGCGAACAGGCACGCCTGCAGGCCAACACTCCACGCACTTCGCATCCGACGGCGTCGGGCAGTCCA
>ANSM01001338.1:0-14635 GCA_000347735.1 Cercospora canescens BHU | reverse complement strand
AGGAGGCGGCCAACAATGCGATTGTCGCGGTGCACAGCGGCGTCATTGACCAGCCTCGTTGGCCGTATTCCGTGTCGCCGCCACAAAATCGGGAATGCCTCCGCCGTCCGCTTGCGGCAGCGATGATGGAGCTACTCCCACCGATTGTTGTTGAGCCACACACAGCCGAGTGAAGGCTGCAGAAGCGACAGATCTGATCGCACCACTTCCGTGCCGATGTTGCACCGAGGGGGGAGTTTCCAGCACGTTGAGAGATGATGGACGAGTTGCGCAGGAAAAGGAGCAGAGCAAGCGTCTAACAATGCATTCGTCCCATCATCGACCCAGTCCTGCCTCATCCGCTGGGACAAGCCGTCCAGCGCGGCAAGCCATCGGCGATGGCGCCTAACATCAGCAAGCACAATGCCACTGATAAGTGGGCATACGAGGTACGCTTTCCTGCAAAACTATCGTTGACCTGCAGCAGTACATGTGCACAAGAGAGCTGCACGGGCTTGGCCGCGGGCGAGCGTGTGCTTGTCAATGCGCCCCTCTGATTCAGCCGTCAGCCACCGGTTTCATCTTCACTGCAGCCAATCTCCGCTCTGGGAGTGCAGACACAAATCAGGGCCTGCCGCGAGGAATGTGCTGTGCGAGCTTGTTGTTCTGACGAGCCGCCTGTGCGATGATGCCTGCCATTCATCAAGTGTCACCACACGCGCATGAACCAAGGCCAGCGGCTACCAAGATCTGCGCTTGGCGGTGAGGAACTCCTTTGCAGCTCTCCTTTTGTGCATTTCCGTCTCGACTAAGCACACCAATCATGAGATACAGCCATACTCGACGACAAAGGGCTGCAATAAACGCGCCTGGACTCGTTGAGCAGGCAATTCCAGCTGATCTTGCAACCAAGCAAGCAACATTTGGTGCTTGGTCTGCCGCCGACCAAACACCCTGACGAATGACGTGCATGCCAGCCTGTGAAGAGAATTGTCAGTCGAGGCACCACGAATCACGAACTCTCTACCTGGAAACTTCCTCTGAGCGCATATGTCGTCGGTGGCGGTAGCACAGGAGAAATATTACACTCACCATCGCGCCTGTGCGTTCGTAATGCAGCACTCATATGGCATGACGTCTCTGCTCGTGCGCCTTTGATGTTTCATTAGTACGCAAGCGAGCTTCACCATGTCGTCGATGGCTCCTGTGATTAAATCAGCGTGGTATTCGGCGGCAGAGATCTGTAGCGCATACTGATCGTGAGCTTGCCGGGCGGTTGCTTGTTGTGAGGAAGAGATCGGATATAATGGTAGCTTTTCTGAGCGACCTCGACGAACATGTGGTAGATATTCGATAGCACTGTTGACGGCGAATTGTAGGATGTCGACAGAAGCATGGCGCGCATCTGCAGCTTCAGGGCACTGCGAGATTGTCAGTCGTAGCGGCGGAAAAGGAGAAGGTAGGCAGCATACTTCAACAGCTTTCGATAGAATGTTTGCCCAGGCAACTTGCTATACTCCACAGCGACCGAGTCCGCAATATCTGCTTGTCGTGTCAGCGGGAGAGCTGCATGATCGTCAGTGAACCTACTTGTCTTTTTCCTCCTTTCACTGTCCTTGCTGAGATCGAGGGTTCGCGTGTGTATGGCGTTTCCACAGTATGGGAACTCAGCCGTGGTCACCTTTGGAATGGCCTTGCCGTTGATTTCAAGATCAAAGTTCGCCCTGCTCTTCTCCAGTCTTACGTGCACGCCGTACTCTGCAATACCAGCGTGCATGGTGCGCATAAAGCGCTCTGCTACTTCACGATCTGTGCTGATTACGAGGAAGTCATCGATCAATCGAAGCAGGACGCTCCTGCCGCCGTTGACAAAACCTAGCATCTCACGCTCCATGTCAGCATAAAAATAGCTACACAGCAGACTCGAGATGACTGAGCCCTGCGGTATGCCTTTCTTTTGCCGGTAGAGTCGTTTGCCAACCTGTATCAAGTTGTACTGGACGTGTTCTTGAAGCAATGCAATTATAGCTCGCTGGCTCTCGCGCTTGGGCGCGAGACCATTGATGTACACACTCCGCCGCCGGCCTTCTGTCATGTCAACTTTGATCTCTTGTCGGAAATCGAAGGGTCTGTCAGCTGGTCCTGCTTTGGTCAAGAACTTCCAGGACGGCTTGGTTCCATGACCGGGCGTCTCTTTGCTATGTGCTCCAAGCAGCTTCGCTCTTGCATATCTAGAAATTTGATACTCGTTGTCGCGAATGATCTGCTCGGCTAGCTTCATCAGACGGTCCTGAGGTATGCTGTCGAAGCAGCCTTGCACGTCGACCTTTGCAAAGTAAAGTGTCTGGTCGAGTTGGCCATTCTCCTGCAATGATTGACGATATTTTTGCAGCCTTGGGAACATGTCATCGACAGAAAACAGTGCAGAACCAAGATTGTGCCGTGCCCGGGACTTCTCATAATTCAAAATGCTGAAGGTTGGCGTAAGCAGACTGTTAATGCTTCTACCCAGTACCCAGCGGCCGTGGTGCATCTTCTCTACGCGTCGTCGCAAGTTGATGATCGGGCGCATACCGGACTCCTTGGGCACTAGACGCACATGGCTGACACCAAGTTGCCTCGTCGCGCTGAAGTTGCTGGTCACGCCCGTCTTGCACTGTTCGAGCATGTTGCACTTCAAGGAATCCATTGCAGGCTCACACATCTCTCTCCATACGTCTTGTCTGAAGTAGAGGAGCTGATTTCGCTGCGTGCCCGATTCTGTGACATGGAAATGGCTTCGAATGAGCGGGATAAGGAATGAGTCGAAGAGATAGTACAACAGCTCGGCCATCAACTCCCTTCGTTTGGCGAAGTCTGACGCACTCAAGCGTGTTCCTTTGTCCTGCTTTTGTGGTTGCAGCCAGTCAAGGTCCAATGACATCCTTTGCAGGACATCATGCAGGCTGAGTGTCTCGTACCTGCGCAAGCGTACGAACTGGTCAATGTTGGAGAGGAGGACCTTTATATTGCTTTTGCCAGCCCCTCTCTCGCACCATAGATCTTTGGGAAACACTCTCATGACGGCAGCGCGACAGAATGAGGAGACCTCGACGAGCTTGGAAGCATGGTCTAGTGACTTTTGGTCGTCCCGAGCTGCTGTGTTGCGTCTTGGGCAATAGTATCCCAGCAGAGCCGAATAAGGGCACCTGGAATGTCGTTTTCGCACTCGCGCCACCAGTGTTTCCGCTGGTCCTCGGAGCCGCTTTGGTAGTGTAGGGAGTCGAGAATCACGAATCCCTTCAACGATTGACTTTTTTTGCTTCCGAGACCGCTCCATTTTCACAATTTCCTTCTCCCGCACGGTGTAGTCCTTGAACACATAGGCGGTATCCTTGCGGTCCACGTCTGAATTGAGGACATTGTGCAGTCCGAACTGCAGTGGAAACATGTACTTCATGATATGGCGCGTCTGGGCGATGTCCTGAAGATCGTCAAAGCGGTTCAGGGCGTGTATCTGATGTAACCCAAAGCGAACTTGTCCTTTGGCACTGAGGGTTGACTGCGCATACAGCATGCGGTGACGCAAGAAGCGAATCTCCGTCAGGCTGCGTATGCGTTGCTGCTTCTGCGGCTTGTTCGAGGACATGCCATGCTCGTTTTCAGTACTGGACTCAGGGTATTTGGCGTGGTTCGACAACACCGCAAGGTCGCTCATCGGCACGCCAGAGACCTGTACAAAGTTGTTTGCGTCTCCGACTGGTACGAACAGTCCGCAATCCGTCAGCATATCCGCTAGGACGCGTTCCGCGCCGCGGCCCAGCATATCTGGGACTGCAGACCAAGGGTGGCTTTTGAGAGTGTCAACATTATCGTGCGGTCCATTCGAGTACACTCCCGGTATTCCGGTGACTAGCTCAGCTCGGGACCCGTTGTCGTTCAAACTGAGGTATCGCTGGAAATTCTGGCACAAGAGGTGCCGCGGCCGCATATTGCTTGTTTGCTTGCGAAACAGAATCCATATTGCAAAGTCGACAATCTAGTGTGGATCAGTATCATCTAGGAGTCTTCTCACAATGAGTGTTTGAGGCTAGTGAATGGCAATCCTGCTTACCTCAGGCTGCTTGAACTTGCCAGGAGTAAGAGATGGAGCAGTGCTGGTTTCTGAGAGCTGCTGTGTGAAGAGTGACATGTCGTCGTCGACGAAACTGCTATCGTCCACCCGGACATACCTGAAGGAACCCACAAGAGTGGTGTCGAGCAGATTTACAAGTGGCTCGTCTTTCTCCCCTATGGCATCTCTTCCGTAATGTTGCATTGCCCTTCGTCGCTTCTTCGGCAGACGCGACGCGAGATATTGGCGCAGAGTTACGACTTCGGGATAATACTGCTCGAGAAGTGCATGCGAAGGTCGCTCAGCTGACTGTGCGTAGAGCTTCTGCTTCTTCTTTGCGCGCTGAGCTGTTCTGCTCGGACGTTTCCTCTTCATAGTGCAGTGTTTCTGTGCAATGTGCTCGCGTTTGAGCGCTGTCGCCAAACAGAAGGGAACGCGTCGGGTTCGCGAAAGCGTAATGCCGGCATCTTGGCAAAGTCTGCAACGATGGTGAGATCATCTCCCCAGCTCCCAAGTCTGTCGGCAGGCATCGGAGTCATCCCATTGAGATACAAAAGCACACTCAATGCTTCGACGAATCCGGATCCCGACCCAGCAAACCTTCGCATCAATCACCAAACCAAGAAACATGTCCACCCAGAAGCACATTTTCGCTCCAGGCGGCACCAATGGCTCACTGCAAGCGGAGCAATATACCAAAGGATCGTTAGATGAATCGCAACTGCACCCAAACCCTTTTACGCAATTCGACATGTGGTTCAAGCATGCCAATGAATCAGGCGTCTATCAGCCCGAAACCGTCACTTTGTCAACAGCTTCATTACCATCAGGAAAAGTCTCAGCTCGCATGGTCTATCTCAAAGAAATGGACGATCGAGGGTTCGTCATTTACAGTAATTGGGGCACCTCTCGCAAGGCAGCTGATGTCGCTTCGAATCCTCACGCTGCTCTGACTTTCTGGTGGCATGAATTAGAGCGTCAAGTTCGAGTGGAAGGAACTGTTGAACGATTGACGTCGGAGGAATCGCAAGTTTACTACGATACGAGAATACGTGGCAGCCGGCTCGGTGCGTGGGCGAGTCAGCAGAGCTCGGTGCTGAAGAACCGAGAAGAGCTCGAGCAGCAGGTGAAAGATGTTGAGGCGAGATTTCAGGATCAGGAGAAGTTTCCAGTGCCAGATTTCTGGGGTGGGCTGAGAGTGAAGCCAGAGACGATAGAGTTCTGGCAAGGGCGGCCTTCGAGATTGCATGACCGCTTTCAGTATGTAAGGGAAAAGGACGAGTGGAAGGTGCAGAGGTTGAGCCCGTGATTACGAGAGGCTGCAAGCTACCCATCAACTTGCAGGTCGGTTGATCTGGAGCGATAGGCAACACATGCTGGATAGTCCAGACTGTCACGCAAAATGAGACGAAACGATTCGAGTCGTTCTGTGGCGCACCTTCATTAGCTCGAAGGATGCAATGGCCAGCTGTAAAACCTTCTGCGCCTACTTCACCTTTCCAAGAACCCGGTCATCTGCTTGAGATACCTCATCGCGCAGAAGCCGAGGGTCTTATGACAACTATGGTGTAAGAGATGTATTGTGCGCCAGCGATGTTACTTCATAGTCGGCTTAGGCGCACATAAGGGCGTCGCTGCATTCCAACAGTAGGCTCTCGCAGGACTTGTGCTGACACAACGTCCATCTACGTGTGCCCAATAAAATAGCACTCAAGTTTTGCGTAGCCAGATATATGGCATGTACAGCTGATCATTGCCCTCAACTCCACGGTGTAAAGAAGCCAACGGCACCCAAGATCCTCTGAAGTCCTTCTCCACTAGCTCAACGATTTCGCTGTCATGGAGCCTCCACTACGCGAACGTAGCGGGCTCTCGAACAAAATGCTTTTCGGCAGTGTTGGTTTTTTTGCGTTGTTCATAATTTGTGGAAGAGAAGATGATGCAAAGCTGGAAGGAAGATTTCTTACCACAGATGACGCCAAGCCGCTAGCCCAATCAGTGAGCGCGTCGCGTTCGTTCCTTCTCCAGCGCGTTCTTCCAGCCATTCAATCAGCCCGACTACACTCGCACTTTCACCGCCCTGCACACAGTGGACAGCAGAGAAAGATAAACAAGAGCCGTGCATGTGAAACCATCCCGACTTGGTAGCGTATTGATCCCACCTCAAACCAGTACAGGAGTGGGCGAGGCGCCAGACGCGCGCAAGTATGGCTCTTCTACAGTACAAGAACCTTGTAAATTACGAGGAACAGACCGGTACGTTGTGCTGAAGAATGGCAATGGGTGCGAAACTGACATTACTCAGCGGCCTTCAAGGACTTTCTGCAAAATTTCAAGTCGTCCTCCACCGAAGCCGAGGATGCGCTGGACGACCTTCACCTAGACGGCGACGCGACGAGCGACGACTATGATTTCATGGACGATGCAGACAACGGTGCGAACACACGACGACGAAGCACACGGTCGAAAGCGAAATATATGAATATGCTGCAGGATGTCGCAGACCGAAAGACGAGTCAAGTCTTAATAGACCTGGATGACCTGAGCGAGTACGAAAAGAGCCTTGACGAGGAAGGTGTTTCACAACTCAGACTCGTCTCGTCGATAGAGAAGAACGCGAATCACTACATTGAGATCCTATCTCGCGCAGTAGACTCCGTTCTGCCACGACCTGTGACAGAGCCGAATTTCAAGGACGATGTTCTCGATATTATCATGAGCCAGCGATCGAAACGGAACGAGGCCGTCGCGCAGCAGCAGGAGGCGGGTGGTGATGAGAATGGCATTCCCGAGTCAATCTTCCCTCCTGAACTTACAAGACGCTACACGCTGAACTTCAAGCCGGTTACTCCATCTGGCTCAAGCAGCGAAAAGAGTTCGAAGGCGCTGGCAGTCCGTCAAGTCCGTGGTGAGCACCTTGGGCATCTCATCACAATCCGAGGCATCGCCACCCGCGTCTCGGATGTCAAGCCCTCAGTGCAGGTCAATGCCTACTCCTGCGACCGCTGTGGCCACGAGATCTTCCAGCCTGTGACAACGAAGCAGTTTACGCCGTTAGTTGAATGCACTTCAGAAGACTGCCAGCAGAATAAGGCCAAGGGAACATTATTCTTGTCTACTAGGGCTTCAAAATTCTTGCCGTTCCAGGAGGTCAAGATCCAGGAAATGGCCGACCAAGTTCCTGTTGGCCACATTCCCAGACAACTTACAGTCCACTGTCATGGAGAGCTAGTGCGATCTGTCAACCCTGGAGACGTCGTCGACATTGCTGGCATATTCTTGCCCACACCGTATACCGGATTCAAGGCGATCAAGGCCGGCCTGCTCACAGATACTTATCTGGAAGCCCAATATGTGCACCAGCACAAGAAGGCATACGATGATATGATTCTAGCTCCGACGACCATTCAACGCATGACGGAGCTCGAGCGATCCGGTCAGCTCTACGAATACCTGAGCAGGTCCATTGCTCCTGAAATCTTTGGCCATGCAGATGTCAAGAAAGCGCTCCTGCTCCAATTGATCGGAGGCGTGACTAAAGAAATGGGAGATGGCATGCGCATTCGTGGAGACATCAACATCTGTCTTATGGGTGATCCTGGAGTGGCCAAGTCCCAGCTTCTGAAGTACATCACTAAAGTGGCTCCTCGAGGTGTCTACACTACAGGTCGAGGTAGTAGCGGCGTCGGTCTCACAGCTGCTGTCATGAGGGATCCGGTTACTGATGAGATGGTGCTGGAAGGCGGTGCTCTTGTGCTGGCAGACAATGGCACGTGCTGTATCGATGAATTCGATAAGATGGACGATGCCGACCGGACGGCGATCCATGAAGTCATGGAGCAGCAGACAATCTCGATCTCGAAGGCTGGCATCACAACGACATTGAATGCCCGAACATCGATTTTGGCAGCTGCCAACCCACTTTACGGGCGATACAACCCACGCATCTCGCCGGTGGAGAATATCAATCTGCCTGCGGCCCTTCTGTCCCGATTCGACGTCCTGTTCCTGCTCTTGGACACTCCTTCGCGCGACGCAGATGAGGAACTGGCGCGCCACGTCACACATGTCCATATCCACAACGCGCATCCGGAGCCCCAGGGAGGTGGCTTAATCTTCTCTCCAAACGAGGTACGGCAGTGGGTCGCTCGTGCGCGATCGTTCCGACCTGTTGTGCCCAAAGCAGTGTCGGACTACTTGGTCGGCGCATATGTCCGTCTGCGACAGCAACAAAAGCGCGACGAGGCCGGAAAGAAGACCTTCACGCATACGTCACCAAGAACGCTCCTTGGTATCTTGCGTTTGTCACAAGCACTCGCGAGGTTGCGATTCGCCGATGAGGTCATTACTGAGGACGTGGACGAAGCTTTGCGATTGGTCGAAGTTAGCAAAGCCAGTCTGTACGACGACAACAGAGACCGCAGAGGTGACCACTCACCCAGCACGAAAATCTACAACCTCATTTGTGGCATGCGGGACAGTGGCGCTGCTGCTACTGGTGAGGGTCGTGGCGAGCTCGACATGAGACGGGTACGGGAAAGAGTACTTGCCAAGGGCTTCACAGCCCAGCAGCTTGAGTCGGCCATCGATGAGTATGCAACGATTGATGTGAGTCCCGCTCTGTGGCCCAAAGGCTCCAGCGTACCACTGCTAACGAAACGAAATAGGTCTGGCAAACTGCCGCAGAGGGGACACGTTTGGTGTTCATTGAGACTGGCGATGATGATGAGGACATGGGCGACGAAGATTTCTGATTCCCTGGCCACTGTGGAAGATCAAGGGAGTCTGGCGTTAGTTGTCTGCATGACGATGGAGTTCGATGTCGGTGTTAGCGCAAAGAAGAGGCCGCCTGGCGATCTTTTTGAGTACCAGCTTATTGGATGAAATGCACCTGTCACTCGCATGTCCGAATAGTGGATCTTGTTCTCTTCGGCCACTGCGAACGTAGGGCCGGGCGATTTGGTGAGATCTGCAGACGGGAAGGATCCCGTTCACCACGTGCAGCTAGATGCGGGATATCTGATTGGCTGGTCAGGGCACTCCGAAATCCTTCGTCGTCCACTCCGGCTTCATGGGTCTCGACTTCACAGCACTGTTCATGGAACTGCACGTCTTCTACACAGTCATTGCGAACGCGAAACGCTATTTCCACGCCGCTTTTTGCGAATCGTCATCCGATGGCGACTGACGGTATCATGATGGCCCTCTGATGAGCCTGTCCCCGCCGGTTACGCCATTCTGCATGCCGGTGAGGCTGTGCTGCTCAGGCCACCCGAGCGCGCTTCGCCACGAACGCGACGAATATCGAGCAACAGCGGTACGCATATTCAAGTCCGAATGACGGTCTGTCAAAGATGTTCTCGTGGTGCACAAAGCATGCACTGCAGTGCGCAATAGAGTTCGTCCCAGAGTGATTTATGTCACACATAGCCACGAAAAGAGCCCCAAGCCGCTCGACCACGCGAAGGATGCACAAACGCAAATAGGGTCTGTTGCGTGGCTTTGATTCACGTCAGGTACGACGCAAGATCCCACTTCCACGTTCTCTCTGCTCCTTCCGACCACCGCAGCCTCCAACAACTCGCACGCGTTTCAGCCTCAAGAGGATCGTAGGAAATCTAATCTCAGCCTTTTGAGATCCTTCGCCTAGGAACTAGCCTGGTGTCGTTTCGGCTTCGGCGAGGGTGTCGACTAACGTCCGTGAGCTCCACCGGCTTTGATGGGAGGCTTGGTCACGTCAACCCTCGCGACATACCTTCTCTCGTACTCGCATCTCTTCATCGTGATGCCAACGCGCATCTTCTAAGCGTGGAGCCTAGGGCAACATGACACACTTCAGACAACTTCGTCCCTGCATGCACTATTTTGACTGCATGTCGTGCCGGGACAGATCCGCTCTTGATCATTCGTCCGTTGCTATTCACCACCCATTTCCTCTTTGGTCTTATGCTATCAGAGTGTAGGTCTGAACCCCATTATCCTTTGAGGCCTCCCCAGAGGATTGTGGGCTAGCCACATGGCCGTGTCCATGGCCTTGGGGCTGGCCGCCAGTGCGGGACCCGAAGGATGACTCCCAAGCTCATGTATATTCTGGTGATCCAATCTGACGGGCTTAGAGATGCTATATTGTACCTGCATCGCCCTGCACCAAGGCTTCTGCATTTCTTACTGGACATCGACATTTCCATTCTGGTCTGGCCACCAACAACTAACACTGCACTGGTTGCTCTTGCTGACAGTCACCTATCCCGAGCGCTTCATCACGGTCCTTTCTCATAACTTTGAGTGGCGTCCACTGGTTGGAAAGAGTTGACTCAATTGCGTGCTAGACTGTTAGCAATCCGTGACTCGAATACTAGATCCGGCGAACGTTGGTGTTTGCTTGCAGAGAGGTCGCAAAGCCGCCGCGAACTCGTTTCACCTCTACATTCAGCACCTCAAATCAACCTGGCCAAGAAGACAGCATCCGAGTGTGAGTTGACTGCTATGCAACGAGGGGGCCTTCACGGGCCTACAAGTCGCGGTCATGTCTACTGGAGAGTCGAGCTCGGCCGCCTCCATGGAGGACGACTGGAGCAATGTGACAAATCCCAACGAACGGCGCAAGATACAGAATCGCATCGCGCAACGCAAATTCAGTACGACCGTCTTGACCATTTGCATCATCCTTTGCTGACCGGAAGTAGGAGAGAAAGCTCGATCACAACGCAAAGAAGCAGAACGACGATACGAAAACGAGCAGCGAGCATCTGCATCATACTGTGCGCCCGAGCCCGAAGATGTCGACAACGCCGAAGAACCAGGCCTGCCTTGGGGATCATTCTCGATGCGACACGTCATCAGGACAGGCAAGGAGAAGGAAAGGGCTTCGCGTGAGACATCCCTCTACGCGGCGGCTTCGAAAGCAGGAGGGTCAACGAGGTAAGACCACGGCGGTGAGTGGGAAAGCAGGGATTTTGCTTGTTGCGGCACTTGCTGATTGCTTGCTAGACTCGGCTTACACTTGCTCGATCAGTATGCGCGAGGTTCTCCCGCATGGACTGCGTGGAGGGTCAAGGCAAGTGCACCGCCACCGCCGCCTCCACCGCCGCCGCTTGAGATGATGCTTGGTTCTAATGCGCCAGAGCGATGATTGATGATAATTTTTCACGATTACATGATTATGTGCCGGCTGCGGGACAGCTTGGCCGATGAGATGAGGTCCTGTTGGACGCTTCGCTTTCTCTTTTTGTTCGTTTCGACATACCCGCGAGCGGGACGATTGACGAATGCTTACGAGCTTCATTTGAATATGCAGCCGATTGGGAATGTCATGAACGATCTCGGTCGCTGCTTTGTCAGTAGGACCATTAGCCTACAAGGGATGGGCTGTTACAAGCTATATCTCCGCGATTGTTAGTGTAGTCCTTGACATTTGTGTGTAAAATAGATGCGTCGAACAATCTACAATCCAGGGCAGGGAAGGATTTGATCTTTTTGCACGTCTTGGAGCGCCGGCCAGATGAAGCGTGACTCAACCTTACCTTCCTAAGCCCGCTTCATGCCACAGCATCGTAACCATTTTATCGGACATGGCGGCACATCACGTGGCTGCCCACGACGAATGCTCTGGCGGCCAAGGGCCATGCGTCATCCCATGATATCGCAAAGATCGCTTCCTCCAACTGGCAGGCGCTGGATCTCGACAGCTCGGCGAAGCCAAACGCAGCGTGCCGTCAATCGCTGAGATTCGGAGCTTGAATCCAAATCTTTCTACCGGAGTGCAGGGAATTCGACCTCGGACGGCGAAAGCATCTGCCAAGATCGGCAAAACACTCTTGAGTGAAGAACAGCATGAGCAGTACGCCTTGGCACGTATGGCTCCGACAGATGAATGGCAACATCTTGCGCAATTGCATCGTCATCGTCCTTGCCAGGGCGTAGATCGAGACGCATCTGGACGATTAAACGAGCGGATTGTCATTTGCACAGGACGAAGGCGCAACAAGACCCCATGCAGTAGCATGTAGCGACAAAGCCAGCAAAGTCGCTCACGCAGTGTCGAAGGCGCGCGTGGTACATGGGCGATGCCGTGGGCTCGAGTTTCTCGTTGCGTTCGAGGTAGAAGTATGGATGAGTGGTTTCAGCAACAGCAGTGACGCGACAACGCCTCTCGCGGGGTATATATTGTTGTGATGGAATCGATTGGATGCGGCTTCGGTGGCATTGGCTTGAAGAATCAGGTCTACATTCTCACGGAATGGGCCGAAAGGACTTGGCTGAAAGGTCATCAACATTTTCGAAAGACATTTTCCTTTGTGATCGGCATAGCGAAAATAGCAATGGCGAGAAGTGGTAATGGATTGATATCGGCCCAAACTGGTGGTATCATGAAATGATTCGGGCCGATCGGGCCGGTCTTGTATAGGTCTCGTCCACCAGGTGTGGGACGGAGCCCGATATTCAAGTACATGTATCAGCTAGGCGCACCTCCAAAGAGAACCGTCCTGTTCATGTTATGTGGCAGAACCCAGTCGCGTCTCGGAAACGTCTTCGTGGCACAATGCTGCGGGTGGCGAGAGAATGAGCAGAATACTCTTGATTGTTTTTATGAGCGTTTCGTCCATCAACTATCCTTCATGCGAAACATCGCACCTTTGGATCAGAGATATTCGTTGTGTTGTAGTCCAAGATGGCTTGGCCGGGTTCGTGGCTCTCATCCAGAAAGCAGTCGGCACAAACATGTCCTTGCCCGTCGTGTTCCAGGAATGCTAACGATGGGAAGACTCTGCCATGAGCATGTAACCGGGGTTATGTTCGCTTCATGCACGTCCAGCGAGATCCTTCCGCAACACAGACCTACATCTCAACCGCCACCGCTCCGCGAGAAGCGCCTACGATGACCCAATCCACAACCGCCGTGCTATTGTGCATCTTTTCATGCACCACAGCCTTTGCAGCGATTGCAGAGACCGGGGTAGCATTGCAGAAACGCGTCGAGCCTGGACCGCGTGCGCCGTTCGGCGGGCTGAATCGTCCAAATACTGGGCAGCCTCCGACAGGGTCCGTTGCTGCGGACCAGTACGTCGATGGCACTGACAGTAGCAACCATTGTTGTATGCCACCTGCTGGGTCTAATCGACGCGGACAATTTCCTGGCCTCAATGCTGCGGCGAACCATGGCTTCATCAAGTTTGTGCTGGAAACATGGTTCAAACACGGCCGCTTGCAAACTGCTTGAGTTTCAATGGCCTTACGTCAATTACCCAGGATAGTCCCACCATTCGACTAGCATATTCCCGTTTAGAATTGACACTACGTTCAGCCATCGAGGGGCTAGGAGCAGCGTACAACATGGCTCTTGATCTTGCTGGCTTTGGCCACTCTGGCAGTTGCAATCTCTGGTGACCCTGTCACAGGAACATGGTCCATTGGAAGTGCTTTCACACCATCGTTGGGACTGTTTCCCGCCAGGTGAATCCCCGCGAAATACAACGAGTACGAAGTAGATGCTTCTATCATGAGGGTAAGATTGCCAAAAAAACAAACTTTGACGAACAACGCACCGGTCTGATCGGGACGAAGGGGCGACGCGTACCTCAACAATGGAAGTCGAGGTGTTCTCCAGATACGGGCTCTTGGGCACATGTACGTTCTTGGCAAGACTTTTGGTTTCGACGAGGCTGCAGCCTAGTCCGATTATAACATCCGATGGTCGATTGCCAACAACCCATATTATTTCTTGGCTCGTTTCTCCGGTCTCGTCGCACCCGCTGCTCACATTTTGGTTATTAAACCGATGTCGGTCCACAGCGCAGTGGCTCCTGGGGGCACATTGACCCGCGTGACCTTGATGTCGTTCTTCTCCGTGACTCGTATACTTGGGAAGTTCAAGCACAATCGCGGTCTCAATCGCATTTCATTGAACTGGTACACGGCGCTGCTGGCGTCGGAATCGACCTCGTGGCAATCAATTCCGCCTACCCTGGAATCTTCGATTCGGCGGGAATGGGAAAACAAACCGCTTCACTGGTGTTGACTTGCAAAGCCTGACCGGTGATGCATACAGCCTTCAGACTCTTGCTCAAGGCAACGATGCCGTTTGTTCCCTTCTTCAGGCCTCACTCTCTGGCCTTGTTGATGCTGCCGCCCCCGTGCTTGGGTCTGTAGGTTCCGTGCTTGGCTGGGCTGTGGAGAGGCCTGGTACGCTTCAACAGAGGTTTGCGTGTCCGCAGCTGAGAACATTCATCAATGACTTGTCGAACGCATTTCCAGGTGCAAGCTATGCCGGCGCAGATGTGTAGAGGAGGTGCAGAGTGTTGCAGAATAGGAGCGCCAATCTTGCAGCGGATGAGTGTGGCCGCAACACTGGTACAAGTTTGTAGAGGCAGAACTTGATGCACTTTCCGGGCAACAATCTAGTGGCGCAGATGGGCATGCAGACCACCAATCGCATCTCCTACCGAAGGGGTGACAGTCTTGTCCAAGTGGTCATCAGCACACGCACACGATCACGACATAGCGGCGGCGTCGACGCATCTTGACTCGCCTGGCCCGCCGATCACCTTGCCGCGGAGTGCTGTC
>ANSM01001336.1:0-36134 GCA_000347735.1 Cercospora canescens BHU | reverse complement strand
GCCGCCTTCCGAGCCGGACGCCACGAGCCGCACTCGACTTCGCAACAACGAAACGCGTCCAGGAGCTCGCTTTAGCAACACTCTTGCGTGAACAGTCAAGCATGTGCGGCGTCGTGAGTCTCGAATTAAGCAGTGATATCAGGCAGCCGTGGACCAACAGTCCTGTTGCATCTCAGCTTCGAGATACCAGGCACAATCTTTGGGCTCTCATCATGCGCGCAGCTGATCTCGCGGAGAAATCCTCTACAAAGTGGTTAACTAGTGCCTGCTGACTGTACCCCGCTGGCTCGTACAGAAGAAGCGTAACATTGTGCGGGCATCACATTATGGAACTCAACTCTGATCGGTGGCGGGACACGCCTTCTGTTCACGGCCTATTCAAAGAGCAAGAACGCTATCCACCAAGCGTCGGTCATGTTCGGCCTCGCTGAAGTCGCGTGATTTACCGTCCACGGTACGCAGTCTGCAGTGCAACGGAAGTCTGCGACATCGGCACGTCTCTCTGCAAGATAGGGGCTCAGCTATTGGCGCTCGCTATTCATACAGCAGTTCTTGCGTCCCACGCAACCACCAATCGCCTGGAAACGGAGAACTTGCAGAGCCTACATGTGGACCACACGGTCACATTGGTTGCAGATTCAAATGAACTCGTATCGCCCAACATGGTCCTAACGAAGTAGCCAAGTCGGCGGAAAATTTCCGGCCTGTTGCCGTCTGGCTCCCTTTATCACATCCTACTGACGGAAGTGGCTGTAAAGGATTTGAGACTGTCTTAGAAACGCAGCGCGACCATTTATCCGTATACGACGAAAATCTGCAAACAGTCAAGAAGCAGACGCTCTTGCCCGAACTAGAATATGCACATGCATACCAGGTCGCCAGCGAAACCATGAAGCTCATAGCTCGCATTCTGCGGAGCAGGCATGGTGGGTCCGATTTGGCCGGTGAGCTCAGACAGAGAGGAGGCCCGCAGAACTTGCTTAATGATAACTGCAAAGTTTGATCCTTCTCGTTTGGGTAGTTTGGCGCCGGGTTGAGACCATTTGCTATCAACCTGGAAGGGATGCTCTTGGATCGGACACGGAGGCGGCTTCCGCGTCGTCACGACATGGCAGATTGTAGCTTCATGCGTGGTTGAGCACATGGCTTGCTTCGAGCTCGGACGATTCAGGCATAGCACGCTACCATCGACCTATGGGGTTAAAAGGCCGGCCTGCATACTGCGACATGTGAAAACAGCTCTGCAAAGGCAGTGTAAGATCTTCCGAAATCAGCCCGTGGAGAGAAATGCACCGACGGCCCAGACTTCTCTTGCATCCCAGAATGATTCACAGAATGCGATGCACAGACGCGGTCAATTCGTATCTTCAGATCGCACAAGTTGCAGCTGTTTGCATGCTGGCCATGGTCGTGCGCTGCGCTGCATGCAACATGCATGCAAGGATGGCGCAATGTGTACTGAAAGCCCCTTTCACAGACCCAGTCCACTCTATCCGCTTCGAGGTAAACCGCAGTCTCTATCTTATGGCGATGAGACCCAACGAGGGAACATTGGCACTACTAGCAAATTGCTATCATGCATCGCAATGGCCTGCATACCATGGCTCAGCCAATCCAGCGTCGCTCCAAGCTGCGAGCAGCCATTTTCGCATATTGTAAGCGAGCTTGCTGACCCGGATCCAGGCGTAAGCAAAGAGACAACCAGCCCTCGAACGAGTACACAAGTTTGTGAATTGATGGTCGTGCTTTTGGCACAGCTTCTCGGTACCAAGCGCTCGGCCATTGTCAATGTAGATCCAAGTGAGCATGATGCTGGATACTGCGAGTAAACATCTGTTATTGACGGCCAAACACAGGTGGCGTTCACGCATGCAATGAAGTCAACCGGTCGAACGCTGAGGCGGGGTGACATGTCGCGTCCTCCGATAGGACGGTACGGGTGGTCGGAGGATGCAGAGAAGGCGATGCAATGCAACGAGCTGAGCTTCCACTCAGCTTTTGCTTCATGACGCTGACTTGGCGCAGAATTAAGAAGAGTGCTAGGGACGGACCGTGGTTATTTTCTACAGTTCGCATGGCCGCAGTGTCAGGCCAAAATTGTCCAGTCAGGTTCCAGCTCTCAATATGACTATGCATTACGCAAGGCAAAGCGATCCTGCCACAGTCTTTGACACACAAGATCACAACGTCACATTCCCAACGCGACAGCACGATCCCAGTATTGGCGAGACCTCGTCATTGCGAAACAGTTGTGACGCATGTGCACAGGCTAAGTTGAAGTGCAAAAAGGAAAAGCCTACGTGTTCACGTTGCGAAAAACGGCGCATACCTTGCAGATATTTGTTCAGTAAACGAGCAGGTCGCAAGCCTTCAAAACCCAGCAGCGGCTACGACACACAGCAGCACAAGACGTCTCAGGGCCTGGCGTCCCTCGATTTGGATCCATCCTTCGATTGCTTCAGCATTGCGGACACGACGCATTCTGGGCCATCAGAACTGGATTTGAATTTGCCGGACCTTGTGGATTTCAATGCTATCGGTGGTTTCGATGTCACCACAGACGCCTTCAAGGATGGCTTGCCGATCGACTCAATCACATCATGGTCGACCAACGAAAACACCAGCAGCAAAGCCGATGGACAGCACGGAGTCGATGCAACAGGCGGGCCAGCGATGGATAACGACTTATCTGCAATTACATCGCTGCCGAACCCGCACAGTGCGGCCACGCTGTTCCCAGGATCACCAGCGCATATTGGTGATCCGAACGCCGTCCAGTTAACTGAAGCCACTTGCCTGTGCATGCAGCGCGCTCTTGAGGACATGCAAAAGGTGGCAAAGGTGACTGCAACCTTGAGCACCCTGTGGTCCGGTGATAGAGATAACAACCCTTCCATCCTTCTTCGACCATCACTAGATGTAGTCAAGAAGAACAAGGAGATTTTGCGCGGCATGGTAGAAACGCTGGCTTGCCGAGGACCGCATGATGGCCATTTACTGGCGCTACTATCCCTCATCTTATCGAGCGTCATCAAATTGTACGCCACTCTCACGTCACCAGGACCATCATCCGCATTCTCAGAACAAGACCTGGAACGCACACCAAGCACGAGCTCGTCAACCAACACAGCACCGGTTAACTGCGACCATGACTATGAAGACCCCATATGTGCTTCTGCATACATCATTTTTGGAGAGCTGCAGCAGCTTCGCAAGTTGTATGACCAGCTCAGTCGCCTGCTCAGAGATCATGCAACCTTGCAAGAGAGTTCGCATACTGATCAATGGGCCAGCAAAATCTTGCCGCTCATGTCGGCCAAGATATGCTATACACTAGAGACGGATATGAGCAAGCTGTTGAAAGAGTTGGCTCTGGCCGTTGTGCAGAAGCTGACTTGACTCGGCGGCGTTGAACGGAAACCCATAGATACTGTGGCACACCGTTGGCGACTTCAGCCATACTATTTCAGGCTACGGAGTGGCACACATTGCTTCCTTGCACGCCACCGCGAATGTCCGAGATGTAACACACGCACCAAACATTGATGGTATCTAGCATGACTAATGAAATATCACGACAACACAAATATAGGCTCACTCAAAGAAAACACCGAGGGCGATCAACCTTTGGTCAGATCATGATTTCCGCCCAACGAACTACGCATTCCTCCATCACGCCGCCGCGGCCTCTTCATCCGCAGGAGGAGCCTCTGCTTCCAGCTTCGCTTTCTCTTCTTCTGCCTTCTTCATCTTTTCAGCCAGCTTCTTCATCTTCACTTCCTCCTTCTCCTGCTCCTTCACTACTTTCCTGTTTCCAGCGTTGTGCTGTCTCTCCTTCAAGACCGCTGGGCTAGATCTAGCGCTTGAAAACGCTGTTTTGAGACCCATCTTCAATTCGATGCACGACGTCTTGAGATGGCCTTTGGAAGACTTGTAGTCGGTCCTGGCTCGCTCGGCCTGTTTCTTCGCGCGATATGCTGCCTCGGCCTTCTGCGCTCGCTGATAAGCGGTTTGTGACTTCTCTCGCTCGCCGCGAAGCGTTAGCTCGGTCGCTGACGGAGCAGGTGGGATATTTGCTGCCGGTGCTTCGCCCTCGGGCTTCTCGGCATCCTCTCCTTCTGCCTTCTTCCTTTTCAAAAGTTTACTTGGGCTTCTGAGGATACCCATGATGAGGTCCTGATTCTGGTTCTCTCGTCTCTTCTTCTGCTGTTCTTGTATCTGCTGAACGAATGTGGGGGGACTTTGAAAATGAGATGGCGCCTGATGCGAGAATATGAATGGACTAATGATGCCGCAGCCTCCGACGATTGTCCAACGAGGTGGTGTTAAAGCGTCCACGGCCAGTCAGGGATTTTTAGAGTGCTCCCACCAAATACTTATGCCTAATGGCCTGGAACATCTCATCTACTAGGGTTATCACAGGGCTGCTGTGAATTTCTCGCTCCGTGCAATCCGAGATGAGTCACTTCTATTTGCACTGACAGGTCGGCAGCGCCACGCGAGATGTTCATTTGGTGATCATTTTGCGTCTAGAGATCATGGTTGTTGGCAGTCGAAGAACAGGGAATGTCGCAATGATTCTTGGTTTCTGCTGATCCTGGTCCCAGTCGTTAGTTTCGTCACATAACTTCAAACACCAGCAATACCATCGAGACGGCCACCACAGCAACAGTAGAGAGATCAGCTCTGGGTCCAGATTAAATTCTGCAACTGCTATCAGACTCGATTCTACCACTCCAGCACAGCTTCAGCAGCCATCCGCCCACCTTTCGGAAATTCGAATGTTCCCAACTCATTTTCCCAAGCTTTTTGACCTCTATCAAGCTTGTGATCATTGTATTCGCTGGTGGCTTGGCTTTCCAGGCTCCAACATACAACGAAGGCTTGCCGGCGCAAGTTCTTTCTTGACAGCCGTTCAGCAACGCACACGGCTAATCGCATCGAGGTTCTCCGCACGGCTTGATCGAGCTTCGATTTCCGCATGCAAGTCCCGACCGGGATCAATGGTCACGGAAGGTCCACAGTGTTTGAAGGGTCCGAAGGCTCTCAAAAAGGCGGTCTCGGGGTCGCAGAAATTTCGCTAGCTGAGCTGCAATGCCGAAAAGACGACGGATCGTGAGTCTTGGACCGATGTCCCGCTGCCTACAGATCTCTTCTCCAACTGCAATGCAAGTGCACCATCTTATTGGTTGATGGGCTTGCTCTTCGCGAATCGTGAGGACTCGACGGAGGGCCTTGTGCTGTGGCACAGAATCGGTTATACGAATGAAAAATGCATGTGAAAGGACAATGATTCGTTTGGGGATTCATTGCATGTGGACGTGGATTTGGACGTGAAGTCGAAGTCTTCAGATCGTGGCAAAGATTACTCCACAAGCGGAACTCGGCTCGCCCACGTGGCAATCCACATCCGGCCTCACATCCGACCATCTGCCTCCTGCACTCATTCCATCGAACACAACTCTCCTTTTATCGTGTCAAGGCTCAGCCATGTCCGCTTCATTAGCGCCGGAATGTAACGAGGTGAAAGAGTGAGTATCGGGAGACGTGTTCGGCGGCATCCTTTTGCCACCGCCTCATTCTGACTTATGCCGTATTCTCGCAGACGCTATGATTCGTGTTTCTTGAAATGGTATTCGGAAAGTGAGTCGAGCATCGTGACACATTCCCGTGAATCCTACGCGCGGACGATCACACATTTGGAGGAGATGGAAGGGTGCGGTTGCGGATATGCGCTGACGCGGCTGTTCAGAATTCATTCGGGGGACGGCAAAGACGGACGAGTGTGAGCCGCTTTTCAAGCAGTACAAGGAGTGCTTAGGGGTGGGTAATTCGAAGCTCGGCCATATTGACCGCACTGCTGACGAACTACACAGAAAGCACTGAAAGAACGAGGTATTGACACGATGCTGGAAGAAGCGAGAGCGGATAACAAGGAGAATGATCTCGAGTATATGAAGCCAAGTCCGAAGGCGACATGAGGCGTATGCGATTCTCCTGCATTAATTTGGAATTAGATGCACTGACGTTTCACAGATACTGTTCACTATTTGCGCATAGCGAAGGCGTTCCTACGAAGAGCACGCATAGACATCCCAGCTCAGTTTTTTTTGGTTACAAGAGGTTTAGCATTTCAGATGACGAAGTTCACAACCGGTCCTGCCAAGCTGATGCATGGGTATTCCGTCATCTGATCCACTGCATGAAGTGTTTGCTGGCCTTCCTTTTGTGATCGCTCTGTTGTCGGACAGCAAACACCATGTGGAAGCACTCACAGCAAGCAGTTCGGATTGTGACGCGTACGCAGTGCGATGCAGAGCCAAAAGCGCCAAATACAAGCAGATCCAAGCTTGCGTGACACTATATCAACTGTGCGTCAACAGATACCCTGTGCGAAGTGGTTGCAAGGTGCTTCATGGCTCGCTGTCCAGACTCTCTCTGAGTAGCGTTCTATCTCACCTTCCATCGCCGTTTGGGACAACATTCTGTAAGCTTTCATTGTGATACCCGCATCTCACATTCTCGACTTGGCTTCGGAGTCACGGCAAGCTTCGACTGCGGATTCATTCTCCGTACTCGGAATCTTCATCTTCGCATACACAAATCTCTTCTTCTTTTCCCAACTCCTCTGACTGTCGACGAGATCTTCGATGATACCAGTCTGACGTGCAAGATTTTGAGATCAGTGGCCATCGCTTTCACTCCTGGTGGTGGAACAACCATATGGGTTACTGAAGTGGTTGGACCAGGGAAAGTAGCGGGGCAGCAAGTGTGACAATATTATCGCGACAATGTGCTCCACTGGAAAGCGCTCGAAGAATTGTAACTCATGCAATGTTGCAGCTCCAATGGCTCGCTGGGCAGTACAGCTCTGGCAACATGAGTCAAGAACGAATACCAGCAGCGCAAGGAGGCTACTCCCGAGGTTGAAGAATATGCGAGTTCTTTGGCAAGATGGCACAAAAGCGTGAAAGAAGCATTCTGTCACGACGATAGCGACTAATTTGTCGCAAAGAAGCATGAGCTTGAGATGGAAGACCTTTTGGTGCCAGCTAGAGCCATGATCGATCACGATTTCGCAGGAAAACAAAAGTTCAGGTCAACGAAGTACTTCGGTTCAAATGCACTAGAAATTTGTTTCTTGGCGAACGCTTGACCTCCAATCTACAGCCCCCTCTGCGAAGTAATATTTGGAGTTTCGTTTGCCTCTTTACCTGCCCACAACATCTTTGGCCTTGTATGTCAAGACATGTGGGAAGTCCTCATTCAGCGTGCGCTTTGGCTGAAGATCAAACCAGCCTTGCGCGAACCAGGTACCCAGCACCGAAAGAAAGCCCTTGAAGAACTGTAGCTGATCCGCCGGGATACATGCGTGGCTCGGAAGCTCAGAAACCTGGCCCTGCTGGAGTTTCTCAACCTCGTCATAAACGACCTTGAACCTTTGGCCTGGGAGATGTTAGCTGAAGCGCTTTCCGGACATGTGCTCTTCCGGACATGTGCTCGCCAGGAGAAGTCGCCGGGGTAGAAAGAGGAGCAGTGATGTGTGGAATGCACACCTTTTGCCGCTTCTGCGAACTTGACCATGTCATTCCAGGTCACTTTGTCGCCAATGACGAAACTGCTTGTATTAGCTGCATGTAACAGGATCGGCAGTACTATGGTCCGTACAGTTCTCGATCCCACTTTCCCAGGCTCAAAGCCGCGGCGACGAACTTTGCCACATCAGAAGTGTGTAAACACCACCGGCGTGTTACCATCGCCCGGGATCGCCGCGGCATTGTTGGGAACGTCAAGCACGACGACTGCGGGAGTCATGTAAGACTTGACACTCTCGATGCAAAAGTAGTCGAGAAAATATCCTGTGTAAATGACACTGCCTTCAAGGTTTTTGCAGTGTGTCAGAGCTTGGAGGGCTTTGATCTTGCCGGCTGAAAATGAGGCGGATTCGGGGTCTCTGCAGGAGTACATGCATCAGAAAAGAAGTTGCGTGCAAAGTCGAAGAAGAACGTACTTCAACGGTATCTCATAATTGCTTGAGATCATACGTTTTGTGACGGAAGAAGCATCGGCTGCCTTGATAAGTGCCCCTTCTGGGTCGCTTCCATCCTCTGGAATGGAGGTGAGGGCTGAGATCAACGTATGCACGTTGTGTTTTTCCAGAGCTTTTTTTAGTGCTTCGACATCGTTATAGTCTACCGCGACCGTAGGGACTACAGAAGTTTCCGATGCCTAGAGAGCGTCAGTCGAGCATAGATATATTGCAATCGATGGCCAACCTTTCTCGACAGGATTATGACCTCGTGCGATCCGGTGGCCTTGATTGCCTCAACGATGGTGCGACCCAGGCCACCTGTGCCTCCTGCTACAGCGGTGACAACCATTATGGCTTTTGGGGAAATGGATCAAGTGTAGGAAAGCTGGGTTCGTGTGATTGATGATCTGATGCGGTGCCATGTTCGAGCGCGTCGGCAATATATATGGCAGAGGGTGCTTTTAAACTCGGCGGAACATGCAAGCCGAAGGCTGATACAGCATTGTCATGGGGAACATACGAGTTGGTCGACATCGTGCAACATGTCGGGTCCAGAGCTTGATGACATTTGCTTCCGCCCCAATTTGCTTCCGACTCTCCTGAACGGAGACATTCTGGCCAATCACACATCCCTTGGCGGTTGTGAAGCGGAGCCAATTTAGTTCCGCTCTTCCCTCGACGTCTCTCCGTTCCAAACCTCGACTGCTGATGGCGGAGCCAGCAGACTCACATCTCCCAGAAAGCTCGAGATCGGATAGGCGTCGAGATAGAGCACTTTTAGTGTGTCTACTGTCTTGTTCCGCAATCGCATGGGTTTAATTTTGCTGAATTTACCCTAGGCCTGCGAACGATGTAAAGCCAGGAAGAAACGGTGTTCGGGAACGCAACCAATGTGTAGTGCATGCGCACTCGCTGGTCTCCGCTGCGTATACGGCGACTTGAAGAGACGCGGGCGCGGCAAGAAGAAAAATGTCGCGAAACGCATCGAGGATTTGGAAGCATTGATTGACCAGACACTTTCAACGGAAGGCTCGAGAGAGGAAGCCTCCCCAGAATCCTTTCACAATGGCCAAGACGCGCAATCTGATACTGCAACTCCATCAGATGAGTTGGACGACAACAGCCAGACTTCTGTGAGAGCCCCGCCAAGTCTGCAGGACTTCGCCATCGCCACTAGCCATGAAGCAGTAATCAACCATAAAGGACAGATCCAGAAGCGAGCTTTCCATCTCGACACATTCACCCAACTTCCGCTGAAGGTGCTAATGAGTGACATCCTTGAAACCACCTTCACCAACAATGATCGGTACTGGCCGTTGCCAGATATCTCGATGTTGACGACGATCATCCACCACTACTCTTCAGATGCAGATCCCGCCCAGAAAGACCTTGCTGCCTGGGCATATCTGAACTCCTCGCTTGCTATCGCCATCCGGGTGAAGGCCACGCCAGGTTCGGAAAAGAGGATGGCAGAATTCGCGTGGGCATACTTCAAGAATGCTTTCGCTGTCGTGACTCCGATTGCTATTCGATCGGACGATGTGGTCGGGCTTGAGGCGATATTGACTATGGTTTTGTTCCTTCGCGAGACAACCGACACGTCCAGCTTGCAATATCTGATGTCCGTCGCGAGTCATTTGACGACAAAGCTAGGGCTCGACTGCGATAGCGCTTACGCTGGTGTGGGATCTGCTGATGCGAAACGGTGTAGAATTGTATTCGCCACGTACTGCCTTCTCGCTCAAGAGACAACGCTCACACGCCCGGAAGCACTAGGTGCACCTGAGGAGTCTTCAGGCGATCCTATTGTATTGAAATCGAGATTGCGTCTGCGCGCCCTGCAAAGAGGCATTGCAGAACTCGCGCATCAGTCTTCGACCACTTCAGACTTTTCCAGTCTATTCCAGAGAGGGGAAAGTTTAGACATGCAGCTGATGGGTTGGAAACGAAACTTGCCATACAAACTCCAGGGTGACCACATCGACTTCGATGCTGCTGATACCGCACTGGAGACATCTATCAGGCTCAAATTCGAATTTCTACACTCCCGCTCGGTCATCAAAGCCTGCTTGGCGCAATTTGGAACTGCCACGGACGAGATTCTGCCGCAATCTACTACAGCTCTAGTTCTTCAATGTGGAATTGCTCGTGAAACCTTGAGCTTTGCCAGAGTTCTGTTGAGGGTCACTCCTGGGCAAGCGTGGTGAGAATCATTTTTCTGCCCTCCTACGAAACGAAGGTACACTGACAGCAGGTTCCGAAGGTTTTACTTGCGGTATGCGTTCTCGGCTTTCCTTGTGTTGTTTGTCTCCACAATGCGGAAGCCTTCTGATATCCAGGCCAAGGAAAGTTGCGACTCGGTGCAAACCTTCCTCCTCCTTCTGCACAGTATACATACGATCGGCGCACTTGATCTGCAAGACATGATGATGTTCTGCTGCCGCATGATAGCCGTCGTGACGCAGGCCGTATCGGGGCAAGAGACGATGGAGTTCAACCTTTCATCACGGGTAGTTTCCATCACAGCGCTGCGAGTGAGTTGCCTTCAGGTCGAGTTCGAAAGTATTTGAACTCCTGCTAATTGACTCTACCAACACAGTCACGGCTCAGTGAAGCCACGGTGTCGATTGATGCCATGTACTATGCGCAAGGGCTCATGGGAAACCTTCCAGGCCCTCGTAAAGCCGCTGTAAAGATCTTCGATGAGCTCATCCCCGACGAGTTGAAATCCGATTCGAGAAGCTCTATCTTGGGGCCTGATCTGTTGAACCCAGATACTTATAACTTCGCGTTTAAATAGACATGTTTTCGACGCTTCGAGATTTGGTCTCGACATGTAGCGTCGTTGCATAGATCTTGGCACACCTTAATGGTCTTGCGAATACCGCCTGAAAGCGCAGCGAGGTCAACAGTAGAGTATTAGTGTATCAAGTGTCTGGCGTGTGCCACATCCACCAGTCACGCGGAAGGACATTGTAAGATGCAAAAGTTCGATCGTGTGGCGATCGATCAGTACGATGAAGAAGGGCGCCAGATAGGAACACAGCAAAAGAAGAGATCCTCATGCAATAAGAACGAGAACAAAAGAGCAAAATGGATATTCACACGAATAGCTCGAGTACGTTTCGATCGTACGCCCTCCGGGTTATGAGCCCGGCGCGCTTCCGCTGCGCCATCGAGCTTTGTGCAGCTGCTGACGCTGTTATTGGATGCCGTGGACATTGCCCAACCAATATGACTCCTCAAATTGCGGCATGCAAAAAGCACCGACAAAAGGCTGGCGACCGTGGTCGACAGGAATGTCTGGTGAGTCATGTGAAATGTGGAGCGGCTTATGTTGAAATTTTCGGCGCGGCGGGAGCTTGAAGCAGTCGGCTTTCCTCGGCGTTCGGCGGCTTGGACTATCCTGACTTGATCTTTGTGTAATGTTCCTGTTCTGCTTGCGTTACAGCTGGTCAGAGATGTAACAAACCTACACGACGGAGACTGGTTCGCAAGGGCCAGATCTAGCGTTACTTGGACACATCGACTGTGATTCGAATCTTCTCGACTGCCAATTGATGCTTGTGGAGATCGATTGTCTCCACTGGCGCCTCCGTAGGCTCTGGATGACTACCATCTGTGGCAGGATGGCCACCCCTTATTGTCCAGCAATGGTACCAGCTTTTTGCCTTCCTGTACGGACGGACAATTTGAGGTGGTTCAAAGCCATGCTCAAGACTATAGTCACACAGCTCGTTTCCTTGGACCTTGCTGTGCGGAAGCAGTTCCTTGCCCGGGTGATGGTACCTGCGTCTTGCATCTTGCGTCTACTGTAGACCTTCGGTATTAGTCCATCCCTGCCAAATCGCTTGCTGTTTGTATTCCGCGAGCATAGATATCAAGAGCCAGATCCGAGCAAATTGATAGAAGAGTAGGTCGGAGAGTGCTTTGCTTATCAAATGCAGCTTCCACATTCGCTCCAGGCCGACGATCCTTCGCCTCACCTCGGCAGCTCCCCTCCATGGCGCACTCGACCTCCAGCTCTAAGAAAGTCTAAAGAGCATTGCAACGAAGGACAGCTTTCCAGAAGCACACCTCGCACCTCATCGTGTGGCTGGCTAGCATGACGTTCAGCTCGTAGTCCTCTTCTTCCGCCCTTCTCTTTGACCTCCTCCCACTCCCTCCCCTCTCCACCGCCATCTCCCACCATGGCTCCCGCCGACAACCTCCGCAAACGCAAAACCGCCGCTGACGGCAGCATCCCCTCGAAACGCGTCCCCGCCAAAACACCCGAAGAGTACGACAACTCCAAAGAGAAACGCGATGCCCAAGGTCCCGACCTCGAGCCCAACATCTGGGTGGTAGCCTGGCTGGCAATCACCTTCATCAGCTTCATCGTCGCCATCTTCTACTACAAAGTCGACAACCGCAACCACGGCCCCTTCGCAGCCTACATCAACAAAAACTACCCTCTCGTGGACCGCACCTTGAACAACTACGCCCTCGGCAAAAAGCCCGCCCCGCTCTTCGGCGCCGCCGCCCACGAACACGATGGCAGTGAACACGACCATTCCCACGATTCCTTCGAAGATGCCACACCCATGGACATCCCTGGCATGAACGAAGGCGTCAGCGATCTCATCTCCCTAACCGAAGCCGAACTGAAAGCCTACACGGGCGCCGACGCCTCCAAACCCATCTATCTAGCCATCAACGGCACCATCTTCGACGTCTCCTCCTCCCCCGCCTTCTACGGCCCCGGCGGCCACTACAACCACTTCACCGGCAAAGACGCGACGCGCGCCTGGGTGACCGAATGCTGGGACAGCGACGACCAATTCACCTGGCGCCTCGACGACATCCACGTGATGTTCATGCCCAAATACCTCGACGAGATGCTCACGGCCGTAGCCGAAGGCGACTTCACCGGCGACCTGGGCGCAATGGGCGCGATGCCGCAAGAAATGATGACGAATTTGGCGAGCAAAGCGATCGATCGGTTTGGAAAAGTGCGGCCGAACACGATCAAGAAGCGTCGAGTGGAAGACCGGAAAGAAGCGGACCAGAAAGTCCTCGAGACGTTGGATCATTGGTATAATTTCTTCTGGAATAATGATAAATATAAGGTGATTGGGAATGTGATCCGGGATGAAGAGGGGACGCCCAAGACGCCTCCGGCGCCGTGCGAGGAGGCGATGAAGAAGCGGCCGTTGAAGGGAGGGAAATTGGAGTCGATGATGGGGAGCGTGGGGAGTTTGTTCCAGGGAGGTGGCCCGGCGATTGATCTGAGTGCGATGGGAGGTGGTGGTGCCGGAGCAGCGGCGAAGGATGGAGAGAAGAAAGGAGAGATGCCGGCTGCGGTGAAGGAGCAGATTGAGAAGGCGAAGAAGGAAGCGAAGGAGAAGGCGGATGCTGCGGGCGACGCGGCAGAAGGTGTGAAGGAGAAAGTGAAAGAGGGAGCAAAAGGTGCGGCCGACAAGGTGGAGGAGGCGGCGGAAAATGTCAAAGAGAAGGCAGAGAGTGTGAAGGATGAGTTGTGAGTTGTTGTACACAGTGAGAATGCAAGACGATGCGAATGAATGAACGATGTCGATGAGGAACAGACTTGGAGATATCCGGAATATCCTGTACATATGGCGTTGTATGACACCAGCTCAAAACGAATCATGTCAGCCATTCTTGTTCTTGCGCGCTGAAGGTGCAGTACTTGATGATTCATTGCATGCTTGGGTCGTTCAATCCTATCTATCTTCATCTTTACAAATGCAAGCGCGCTTCAAAGGCAATCAATTTCAACTGACGCTCGCTCTCTTCTGTTCTTGCCGCTCCATCCTCCGCATCATTCCTTCTTGCATGTTGTCGAGCGTGGGGTTTGAATATGGAGTGGCAGGTATTCCCATGCTTCCGATTGCTATCTTTCCAAAGTGGCAGGCTGACAGGCATGGATCACATCAAAGCACGACCTGTTGTATCGTATGTTGCAGGATATGTGATTCGGGTGGTTTCATCCAATCGCACAAGCTGGCCGAGATGGTGGCTGTCTCTCCTAGTGCACCATCATCTCGGGCTGATGATGTGGTTGCTGGGTTCCTCCGGCAAGCTTGGTGGCTGCGCCATTCTGAGCAGCACCATTCTCAGTAGGAGCGTCATCCATTTCCATGTCATCGCCGCCTTCTTCTTCGGCCTCTTCCTCGTCATCCTCATCGTCCTCGCTCTCTGCTTCGAGGTCTTCGCTGCCGGCGTTGGACTCCTCATCGTCATCCTTGCCATTCTCCACGCCCTCCATTTCGGCATCCTCGCCGGGCACTTTGGCAGTTGCACTGGCCTCGCCTTCGGCAAGAGCTCCCGCAGCAGTGGCATCTTCTTCTTCCTCCTCCTCCTCTTCTTCTTCGGCGCCGTATGCCGCCTCGTCATCCTCTTCGTTGTCCACGTTGGGTTGCTCAGGTGGGAACTCGCTGGGAGCGCTCTCCTCAGAATCCCACTTGATCTGGAAGCGCGTGACACGAGGCTTATCGGCGAGAATGTTGCGGCGAATCTTCTCAATTTCTGGCTTGGCTGGAGGATCCTCGTTCATGGAGGCATCGACGTATTCGTTGTTGACATAGTAGCCCACGCGCACGAATTCGCGGTCATCGTAGGAGCACGTGAGCAGAATGACGGTAACGCCGAGGATGTCGGTGTTTGGGATGTGTTCCGTTCGTGGAGCTTCGGCCTCGAAGACGAACTTGTTGACGCCGACGGGAATGGGGCCGACGAGGAGAGAATCGAGCTCTTGGTCGTGTTCGGAGCTACAAACGGGCGTCAGTAGCCAGCGTGAGTGAGGACGATTTGGCACGACTCACGATGTGGCCGAGCCCACGTAGGTCAGCTTCCACTCCAGGTCCTTTTGTAGTGGCTCGAGACACTCAAAGGTGATTTCAAATTCATATGGCGCGTTGAAAGGCGCCGGGTTGTTGCGCACGCTCACGTTCAGTATCGACACGGTGGCCATGTCGTCGGTGTTGGATATGTGGTGTTGGTGGGGTCGCGGTATACGAGCTCGGCGGGTGCTTCGTGGTAGATGCTGGTATAACGTGGACTGTTGGTCGATGTGTTGAGGGGATGCAAAAGGTGAGAAGTAGTAGTAGTTGGCGTGGAAGTGGTGGTGGTGGTGCAAGTGAAACGCGGCGTTGGATTGTTTGGCGGGCAACAGAGTAAAGTCCAACGCCCGCCAGACCAGACGCGACCAGCACGCGCGACGCAGGCGCGACAGAAGGGGAGAGAAAGTGGTGGGACAATGCCAAGTATCAAAGCGTTCCTGCTGACGCCAGCCGCGCCTCGCAAAGCAGGCTTCTGGCATGTGACAGAAGAAACACTTGCACTTTGAACATGCACCTGCTGAACCTCACTTCTTCTCTTCCTCAATGATCTCGAATGAGGCTTCCACCTGACCCCCTTCACCCGACCGGCCATGGCGCATCTCCTTCGAGGCAAGCAGGCGGGAATTCAAAACGATCTGAGCGCCGGATTGCAGGCCGATCTGTTCGCCGTTGACGATCTCGCACGGTATGGCGTCAATTCGCAGGTCTCAGCGTTGGCCTACGATCCAGTCCAATCACTACTCGCGGTAGGCACGAAAAGCTCCCAATTCGGCCCTGGCCAGATCTACATCTTTGGCAAGGGCCGAATCCAAGCAGTACTCCCGACGCCAGCACGCGGGGCGAGCATCCAGACGCTGCAGTTTTGTGCCGAAAAGCTCGTATGCCTGGATTCCAAGCACGAATTGTCAGTCTACTCCATCGAATTGAAGAGATTGATCTCCTCGCATTCCCCGTTAGGTGCCGCAAATGTGCTATGCACCGATCCCATGTTGGACTATGCCTTTCTGGGTATGCAGTCGGGCGAAGTTGTGGCGTATGATATGGATCGAGAGGGTCCGGTACCTTTCAAGATCCCCAACTTGTGGCAGGATGTCGATCCCAGAGCTCGCATTGCGACCGTGGTGTCTTTGCAACTTCATCCTCGCGACATTGGAACCTTGTTGATTGGCTACAAGCAAGGCGCCGCCATATACAGCTTCAAGCTCAACAAAGCGCTGCGGCACTTCCAATATGAAGTACCGCGTGGAGCACCGGGCGGAGACAGCGATCCGACGGGAGCAAACATTATCAGGAGGCCTCTCCTCACACACGCTGTTTGGCATCCCACTGGCACCTTCATCATGACCGGCCATGAGGACAGCTCAATCGTTTTCTGGGATACCCTCAAAGACGGCCGTATGCTGATGGCTAGGACGCTGACCGACACAAATGTTGCCACTCCCGGAGCAGCTGCAGGTGCCATGGGCGATCGAGGCACCTTCGCTGTCAAAGAGCCACTCTTCAAAATGTCGTGGTGTGCGCATGGGCAGGACCCCGAAGACACCATGATACTGGTCGCAGGTGGTCAGTCTACCCAAGCCCCGAGCAAAGGCTTGACCTTGTTCGAGATGGGCCGGACACCCGTCTATGCGACCAGCACGTGGGATACATTCATTGCGCACTTCGATGCCCCGAAAAGGCAGCGCATATTACCAACGCCTCCCGGATCTGAAGTCGTAGATTATTGCCTCATCTCTCGCACTTCGCCGCATTTCGCTGGTGCGCATGACCCCATTGCCATCATTGCGCTGTTGTCGTCCGGTGAGATGTTGACACTTTCCTTCCCATCCGGGATGCCAATCAGTCCCACAAATCAATTACACCTTTCCTTGACCTTTGTGCACCCATACATTCATCACATCTCAACTTCACAGATAGGTCGCGAGAGATGGCTCGGTTGGACAGAGCGCAGACAATTGGGCCCTGCAATGCTCACTGGAGGCACTGAAGAGCCACGTCAGCTGCGTCGATTCGAAGACCGCAATGTTGTCTCTGCTGTGCATGCAGATGGAACCATCCGATTGTGGGACCCGGGCTATGGCGATGAAATTGAGAACGACAAATTGGTACAAGTTGACGTGGCACGAGCTATTGGCAGATGGGACAACGTACAAGTCACGACGACATCATTTGCGAGCGCGTCTGGAGAGCTGGCTGCTGGTCTTCGAAGTGGTGAGTTTGTTGTCTTTAGATGGGTGAACAACAAGAATGCCGGAAGAGAGCCACCACCGCCGAAGCCAAGTCAGCCCGGGACTATCGTCAGCATTGCCGACAACATGGATCCCTCGCTGAATGAAGGTCTGGGTCCGCACATCATGGTGGATCAGAGAGATGGCCCGGTGACTGCAGTTTGCCAGAGCGAGATCGGTTTCACAGCTGCTGCATTGGAAGGTGGAAGTTTTATTTTGATCGATCTTCGTGGACCCGCCACCATACTCAAGACATCAGTACAAGATTTCGTCAAAACCAGCAAGGGTGGCAGCCTGCGGCGACGATCCAGCGCCGCGGGCAACAAGCCAGAATGGGCAACGACTCTAGCGTTCAGCATCATGGTGCTAGACGGCGACGACTACAGCTCAATAGCATTGCACGTAGGGACAAACCTGGGCAACCTCGCCACATTCAAGATCATTCCGGACCCAAGTGGGCGTTACACGACGCAATTTGCGGGACATGTTCCCCTGGGCGACACAAGGGTGATGTATATCGCACCCATCAATGCCGACACAGGCAAGCCTGCAACAGCCACACAGTCAGTCATGGGCAACCTACGAAGTGGGCTCAGAGTCAATGGCGCTTTGGTCGCCGTGACGCCGACCAACGTTCACATCTTCAAGCCCGCAACCTCGAAAGGCGCACATAAATCCTTTGACAACTTCTTCTGCGATGCGGCTGGAATTGTCCGCTACCAAGACCAGGGGTATGCGCTTCTTGGCATGTTTGGTGATGGACGTGCCCGCGCCTACACCATGCCGTCACTCCGAGAACTTGCATCGATAGATCTGACGAACATCAACGACACTGGCACTGGAATCGATGTCAAGCGTCTGGGCGGCGCAGCTATCATGCCCACGGGTCATATCCTAGCCTTCACTGGTCCCTCGGAGCTGGCACTATTCCACATCTTTGGCACTGGTGAGACGTTACCACGAAGACAGGACAAGTTGTTTCATCCTGAACGTTTGATTCCACCTCGGCCAACAATTTCAACAGTCCAGTGGCTCACGGGTACACAATATTTGACGCCATCCGACATGGACATCCTCATCGGCGGACCCGATCGTCCTCCCAGCAAGCGAATGATCGCACAAGCAAAAGCTGAAGAAGAGCAGCGAAGAAAGGCTGGCCGGTCAGCGACAGCGTCCGCAAATGTCGGACAACAGGACGAAGGATATTGGGCGTACATGCAGAGACAGCTCGCAGAAAGGACGGAGAAACTGGGCTTGGTCGGAGACAACATGGAGCAGTTGGAGCAAAACAGCAGCAATTGGTTGAATGATGTCAACAAGTTTGTCAACAAGCAGAAGAGGAATGTCGCTGGAGGGAGTAAGTCGCCTCCTGTTGCAAAAGGGCAGCCCGCTGACGTGTCTTCACAGTCATCAAAGCCAAGTTTGGCTTCTGATTCTGCTCGTTCTCGCGTTACTAGCCTCATCGTGCTTTCACATGCTGGATTTGAGGGACGTGCAGCGTCTATCACCATCCAATCGAGCATATGCATCTCTCAACACGACCTTCACATTTTCAAGTGCAAGTCACAAGACCATGGGAAGGCGATCAGGAATGAACACGTGATGTAGGTCAAGTTGGTCAGTGTAGCGTTGCATCATACCACAGCAATAGCTAACCTTCATGGTCACAATTCGCTACGCCCGTAGGGATTAGAGTCAGAGGTATTGCTGACTCAACACAAAGCACGAAAGGACGGTGGCGCGCAAAGGAACACTCACTCGCAGAGCCGCAACGGCCGTAAGGTTTCCAAATCTTATACCCGATCTCATGGGAATAACAGTCCAACGCGACGACGACCACGAGCACACAGTCACATCGGTGGACGGAATGTAACATCACCGACAACGTGCGTTGATATATGGTGCCTAAAGGCTAAACTCAGCATCAAGCATTTCTCGGGATCAATTCGGATCGTCCAAAGCAGTCCGGTCCTTCCCAACGCAGACGATGCGAAACTCTTTTCAGCCACGAAGGGAAAACAGCGTGGCAGCCTCACCGTAAGCTCCCGAAGGGCGGCGGTGTGATTTTGCTGAGTTGAGTAATTCACTAGCCCGAAACGTGCTCTGCTTGCGCTCAGTGTGCCGAGGCAGTGGCGTTCGAGTGCACATCAGTCCCCTTTTTCGACGTCAGTGGCTCTCAGGCAACACCATTCGTCGCTTTTTTCGTGGACGAAAATTGTGGTACCTGAGTTAGTGCCTGTCGGCGCAGGTGAGATGAGTTTCGCCGACTTTGCAGGCAGACGGTTTTCGCGTTGGGACATTGGAGCATTGCGATATTGATCGTTGGTCCGAGGGTATTGCGAAGGTGATGCCGAGGATTCTGTATGTTTCGATGGCAAGGGGGAAGAGGATATAAGGAGAGTGGTAGGTCGTACCGTCGACACTTCTCATCAGCATCAGCATCAAGCAGAACAACCAAAGCAACACCTGAATATCTCACACACAACCACTATCAATTAACACATCACTCCACACCACCAAACAAACAAAACCAACTCCACCAAGCATGCCTTCCGCATCCGACTACAAGGGTTCCTACACCTCCTACTCCAAAGTCGACGACCTCCCCGGCGCCAAACTCGGCGAGCACCTGCACCACATCTTCTCCGGAATCAAATCCCGCTCTGCCACACCATCCACATCACGCAACACCTCCGTCGCTCCCTCACGAGCCCACTCTCCTTCGAGAGAAATGACCAAGTCAACAGAAGAGCCAAAGGAGAAGAAGCAGAAGAAGACACTTCTAGAGGGCGGTTACTATGCCTTTTAAACCATGAGGCAGTACTCCGAGCAGGATCGGTTAATGGAGTTTGGGCATTATCATAGCTAATAGGGAGTTTTCTTATGTTGGCGGGGAGTTGGGAAGAGCGGTTCTGGGATAGAGATGGAATGGGAACTTTTTGGCAGTTGGTTTCGATACCCCGGGTTTGGTTATTAGATGGAAGGATGGGATGTAGGAATAGGGATGCAATGTAAACCGATTCACTTCAAACGAAATTTTCATCTTGCCGCGAAACTTTCTCACTTTCGTTTCATCTGACAGTGGTGGTTCACAGTCTAGAAGAATCAGCTGCTACAGCATGATTTTGGAATTCTGACAACGGTGTACTGTCCCGATACCAAGCAATCGTGCTGCAACGCAGGTCACGTCCCAGAGAATGGTCTTCGAACTGTGTACATACAAGATGCAAATACGACGAGCAAGAGGTCAATGCTTGGCCTGGATCCGTCTTGTTTTGGACCTGGCTCAAATAGAATCGCAATGCAGCATGCTGTTAATCTTTTCAAACCCACTTCCGCTGCTGACGAGAAGCGCGTGTGCTTCGCTCGTGATCTCCGGGCAACGTTCCTTGACTGGGATCGATCGACTGGAAATACCGCATGGACATCACCTGCTAGTGCCAAGCACAAAACAATGCATGAGCGTTGCCGGATAGACTTGAGTTCAAGAGCCGTTCGGGTTCAGAGATCTTGAGGCAGCTTCACCCGACCGGAGCGCTGGCCTCCATCGCTGGCAAAAGCATCCCAAGACATCGATTTTGGAAGAAAGTTTCCCCATCTCATTCATACCTGGAACTCCCCCACTTAGCCTTCTCCTCCCCATAAGCCTCCTCAATCTCCCTCCCCAACCCCTCCAAATTCCCTCCCGCCAAAGTCGCCACACTCCGCAAAACCCCCATCTTCCCCAACCCATACGCGACCAAACTCCCCTTCCACCGCTTCTCATACTCCAACCTCGTCAACTTCTTCTCCAAACGCACAAACCGAATCGTATGCAAAATCCACTGCCCATACGTTAACTCCTCACGATACGCAAAATCCTTCTCCCGATTCCGCAGCACCGTGGCGGTGCGCAGGGTTCCCGAGCCGGGGGTTTCGATTTGGAGCAGTTCGTTGCGCACGGCGTGGATGGGGCCGAAAGTGTGTTCGCCGCGTTTGAGGATCATGGCGTCGAGAGGGATGCTGCCGCGGATGAGAGCTCCGCGGACGAAGGTGTATTCGAGGGATTTGTCGCGGACGAAGGGTGGGGTTGCGTGGATTTCGGTGGAGACGGTGTGGGAGATGCTGATGAGGGAGGGGGCGAGGAGGAGCGCTATGGCGGCGGCGAGGAGGAAGAGGAGGGTGAGTTTGGAGGGCATGGTCGAGGTTGAGGCTTTTAAGGCGGGTGCTGCAGAGTTGTGGAAGTGGAGCGGGTGTTGATGCTGGAGGTGTAGAGGATCGTCATGGTAGGCTTGCGAGTCGCAACACGTGGAATGTGTCTCTTTTAGTAGGTGGGCTGGTTTAGCCAAAAGGTTGTTGTTGTACTGGTGACGTGAAGCCGAGGCATCCTTCGACTCCATCTCCAATGTTCAAGCCTTGGTGCCTGAAATAGCTCTTCTGCAGACGTTCAGGATTTGTTTACTTGTGCTTCGGTCACGGACATATATCATTTTCGGATCGCAGTAGGCCTACGCAAGCCAGTAAATTGTGAGAGTGCTCCACAAAGCAACCTGAGCGCCAAGAGCACCGGTCTTCATCAACAGATACCTCCTCGTGCTGTTGTACTCGAAGAAATGGATCCGGTTGTCCACATTCGCTCAGTTCTGAAAACCATTGCCATATAGACAGCCCATGCTCTAGCCCAACAGAACTGAGGTTCGCTGCATGGAAGCGCAAGGGGAGCAGTTTCAATGTATCTTCATAATGGGTATCTTGAACGGGACTGTCGAAGTGAAACGCAATGCTGTCGTCAAAAATGTGCTGTCCTCATCACGCTCCCGATAAAAGGAAGCTGCAAATTGTCAGCCGAGTTCCATCAGTAACGTCCGCACCTGACACTTACTATGACCCTCCTATAGTTCCTGCCACCGCGAGGAACGTGAGTATGCCCGCGCCAGCTCTGTCAGCTGTAGTGATCGGATCCGCAGGCTCCGCGGGATTCTTGTCACCTCCTGCAAATCGTTATCAATAAAATGATTCCCAACAAACGTCATGTGCATGTTTGGAAAGATGTTGCTTACCTGTTCCAGCGTTGGGATCTCCTTGACTGGTGCCTCCTGTTTTGGCGCTCACCGGAGAAGCGACTTCGTTAATCATGAGCGCTCCGATAATCTCAAGCGCAGCCATTTGCTCTCCGACACCAGTCGTTCCATCATATGTCGAGTTCTGTGTCCATTTCAAACCACACGATGTCCCGCTCGTGCCACCAGAACATTGCTGTCCCGCCGCTACCGCACTGGCTTCGATGTAGGGCCGCACCTGATCATACAGCCACGGAGCGTATTTGGTGCTGATTGCCATGAACCGAGACAAATATGCCTTGAAGGATTGCTGATCGGTATCGCAGTTGTTGGTAGGTTCACAGATCTCTTGCATAATCATGTTATTTGTGCCAGTAAAGTAGTTGCGCGCTGTGGCGTTCCAGAGATTTTGCGTTCGCGTCTTCCACTCGTCGGCGCTGACCGAAGATACAGATGCGTCTGCGGCGGTTCGGTTCCACATCACAGAGGCTCCGTACAGCATCATGCCAGCAGTGTATGTCCAAAGAGTGTGATCCAGACTCGTACAGTTGTCGGTGATACTCGTACCGTCATAAACGTCGTAGTTCTGGCCAATCAAACCAATGGCGTCCATCCAATTCCATGCCTTTTCCGCCCACTCGAAGTAGGTATTGTTTCCAGTGTATGCGCCAAGTCGCGCAGCAAGGTTGAAGAGGCCTCCGTTCGATGCAGTGTTCTTGTAATCATATCCATTGTTCCATGTGAAGATCTGCCACCTCAGCCCACCGGCACAGTCTGCAGAGTCCCAACGAGCAGCTTGCGAGTTGAAGACGCCCTGTGCCAACCCTAGCCAGCCTGTTTCGCCATCGGGAGGATTATCGAAATTCACTTCAGCTGCAGTCATCACGGCACAGCCCCAAAAGTATTGATCGTCGTTTCCCTCAGCTTTCGTTTGGTTGGGCGGCTAGAATTCATCAGCTTGGCGAACTAACCTCATCCACGAGTATTCAGTGTTACCATGTAGTTGTCGTCCGGGCCAACTTGAAACAGCAGGCCTTGTTTCGTGATGGCATTGAATTGCGTGTCGCCCGTATAGTACCAGTAGTCGATGAGTGAATTGAACATTCCTCCACTGGTCGATCATCAATCGTTAGTCGATGCAGACGAACGAGGAGACACTTCGTTTGACACTCACGTTTCCCACCAGTAGTAGGGGTCGCCCAACTCTCCTGGAATCAAACCAGGTTCGTCACCGTGATAGTAGCTGACCATTTCAGTCGCAATCGTCTTGGTAGCACTTTTGATGCTGTCCGTGTCGCCGACAGTGACTTGGATGCCAGAAACCAGTCGCGAGACGGCCAGCGCTCCCGCTACAGCCTGTAGAGCGCGATGCATTTTGAAAACCGAACAATCCAAGCGAGTGTGAGAGTGAGTTTCGAAAGGCACAGGACGCACGTATTGTCTAGCGCTCCCCTCACCCCAGATCCAACGACCAGATGCAAGAGGAATCGACAAAGGATGTCGGCGACGCAATGGCGAGAGATGTTGCAGCGAACGACTAGCGGCAGCGTCAGCCGCGTCCACATTCAGGGACGTGGAAACACGCTGCAGTTGACGTACGCGGCAGTGGAGACGAATCGTAATCGGGGGCGCGTCGAGGTCCGGGTGGAACGGCAAGCAGTGCTAAGCTTTTAGCTTAGCACACTATGAAGTGTCTTGTCCCACTCACGGGCCCACTGAAGCCTGCCGTGGAGCGCGTCCGAAGTGCGCGCGAGTCCACTCGATTTTGTTTGCTTCATTGCCGCGCCCACATTTCGCCGCTTGCAACGTCCAAGAATAGATCTGTAGCCGCATCGACTCGTCGCGTGCAGCCGCTGTGCCATCCGCGGCTCCGAAATCGTGCTGCGTGAGAGGTGTGCTGCATCATCGCGGCCAGGCACACCATCCTCGGCAGCCAATCCGTCCGTTCTGCAATCGTTCTCACGGGAGTGATGATACTGGTCGCAGAAGCCGCATAGTTGTTTGGCGTGGTTCTCTCTGGATGCAGTCATGATGCAGATCCATCAAGATGCGCCATCTGCTTACCTCGCGCGCGTAAGCTGACGCAGCCGGTAGATCGAGGTCATCCTGCAGAGATTGTTCCATCTTCTCTTTCCACGCATCCAGATATTCAGATGGCATGACCGGAGTCAGTAGCGCCCTGGAGCCACGTCTGCAGGCTTTCGCGGGTGGCGCGTACCAAACGGCGCCATGCCAACTGGAAACTTTGCAGCTGCGCTCTTGCGCGAGCGGGTGCTCACGCAGCTCTCCGCGGATGGAGTGATTCATCTCAGACATGGAGAAGTACAGTCGTGACGATGAAGATTGTACAGGTCAAGAATGCAGAAGCCTTCGCCCAGACGTCCGCTCGCTGAAGGCCTGAGACGCGCCTCGACACGAGGGTCACATCATCGCGTCATCTGAGCTTCTCACGCTTGTTAGATCTTCCAACTTCACCTTCATACAGCCACACAGCATGTCCCCCTCAGACGGACAGGATATACTTCCAGATGACAGAGAAATCAACGAAACCGAACACACGGATTCCAGCCCCCTCATCGGGAACAATGCCGACACAAGTACCACGGAAGAAGATGAAACACAAGACACGAAACCCGAACCTCTTTCTGTCCTCACCCTAATCGCGCTCACATGTATCAATGGCGGACTTCAAGTCTTCTTCTCCACCACAATGGCCAACCTCGCTGTCCGTCCCTCCATCTCATCCCCAGCCCCAAAATCACGAGACGCTGATCAGAACACACAGCCCTATCTCCAACGCCTCTCCCTCTCCAAATCCGCCAGCGCAGCAATAACAATCTCCCTCCCCCTCTCCGGCTCCTTCATCGGCCCTCTATCCGGCGCCCTCTCCGACCGCCTACGCACCCGCTTCGGCCGTCGCAGACCAATGATGCTCACCGCCATGCTTTTCAGCATCGCCTTCCTGGGCCTCCTCGCCGGGACCGAAAATCTGATTCCGGAGTCAAATTCTTCCGGACGTAAAGTCGCCGCGGTCTTCTTCACCATCCTGCTGAGCATCGCCGTGCAGCCCGTACAAGCGGGCGTGAGGGCTCTGATGGTGGATATCGCGCCGGCATCGGAACAAAGCCGAGCCAGTGCGTATGCGAGTCGAATTCAGGGGGCCATGTCGATTTTCGGATTCTTCGCTTCGTCGTTGACGTTGAATGCTTTGCCTGGACTGGGACGGTTTACGCAGTTTCAGTGTTTGGCACTGTTGAATTTCTTGACGTTGGGTGGGACGGTGGTGTTGACTTGTCTGTTTATCCGGGAAAAGGATAGTAGGAGGTTGAGGTTGGAGGATGAAGAGCGGCACGGAAAGGGTGTTGGGGAGTTCTTTGGACAGTTATGGAGGACTGTGAAGGAGATGCCTCGCACGATCGGACAGGCGTGTAAGGTGCAGATTGCGAGTTGGACGGCGTGGTTTCCGTTCTTGTATTACAATACGACGTACATTGGCGAGCTGGGTAAGTGTCATATCCTTATTCGCGTGGAGCTTCAACTTGTGGATCTGATGAACTGACGCATCGCAGTGGACGTTGCAGAACAAACCGAAGGCGATCAACTTGCACAAGCAGGCTCAGTGGCGAGTCTCTGTTTCGCAGCAGTCGGATTCTTCTTCGTCCTGGTCCTTCCCGTTCTGGTGCCATACATCAGCAGATATCTCCGCGGCAACCACAGAACCACCACAAACACTCGCCAGGGCATCCACGACGCCGAGAACGATCTCATCTGGCTCTGGCTCCTAACCCAACCTGTTCTCGGCCTCGTTCTAGTTCTCACGCTCGCCGCAGCATACCAATGGCAAGGCACGGTCCTCATCGCAATCGCCGGTCTGCCTTGGGCAGTCACGCAATGGGTACCTTGGGCAGTCATTGGGTACGAAACTTCGAGGCTAGGTCTCACTGGCTCACGAGGAGGGGATGAAACTGGTGATAGTCAGTCTGGCGCCATCCTTGGTGTCCACAACATGGCCATCTCCCTTCCACAGGTCTTCGCTGGCGCCGTGGCCAGTTTGATGTACAAAATTGCTGAGTCGGCTGGTAGTCAAGTGCCGACTGCTTGGGTGCTGGCAGCAGGTGGTCTCGCGGCTTTTGTCGCGTCATTCCTTTGCAGGAACATGCGAAGACTGTCCAGCTGAATCGAAGAACGAACGCTTTATTTAGTGGAATCACAGCTTGCTTCATTGCACGATTTCAGAAAACAGTACAAGAAATGGATCAAGTTTTCAAGTGATTGATCTCGGCCGTGATGCAGGCTACCCGAGCTATGTGCTGTTCCAACATGAAGTCTCGCTGTCTTCGCGAACGCCATTTGAATCCTCCAACGAAATCTTCTATCTCAACGCTCTGATGAATGCAATCGATGGGGTCAGCAGGAATCTGCTCAAGCCACCCCTCCCTTGTGACCAGCCTCCTTCGCAGCCTCGGAGCCCTTGGTAAAGGTGCCATCTGGGTTGCGACCAGGCAGAGCACCACCTTCAGCTTGGACCTCGACCTCACTGTCATCAGTCTTTCCCGCCGCGTGGAGGCCACCGAGATGTCCAGCCTCCTTGGCAGCTTCACTGCCCTTGGTGAAGGTGCCGTCCGGGTTGCGGCCCTGTGGGTGAGAGTCGGCGGTGGTCTCGGTCTACCAATGATCAGCAAGTGCGAGGATTCCGAAAGCGTTACAGAAGCATACCTTCTCGCCATCATTCTGGTGAGAGTGCAAGCCGCCGAGATGACCTGCTTTCTTTGCAGCCTCGCTGCCTTTGGTGAAAGTGCCGTCTGGGTTTCGGCCAGGGAGGTGATCCTCCTGAGATCATGTCAGCTTCCGAGAATGACCTTGACACCAGCAATGTAACTGTCACAATGGTACCTTCGAGTTGGCGTCGCCGTCCGTGGAATGTCCGCCATGAGAAGCCTTGCCGCCCATGGAGGCGATGGCCTTGACTTCCTCCGTTGGGCGGTTGGCGAAGTTGCCTGGGTTGGTGGAAGCCATTTCGTGTGATTTGTGCAGAGTGGTGCTTGCAGATGTAGTTCGGAGGGATTTTTGACTGGGAAGGCTGTTTGATCGCGTTGCGTTCGTTGCTAGTCCAAGTTGTGTCATTCCCGTCTCCGACCTTTGTACTTCACTTCCTGCCAAGACCTGCCTCTGCCTGGAGTGGCAAACAGGGAAGTGGCAGCTTGACTGACGCGAAACCAACGCGAAAACCTGCTGTGGAACCACTACTCACTCTTCATTGAATCTTTCGTATGTGTAGCCTGATGTAACTCCACCAATATGCGCGCTTCCACCTACCGCCGCTGTCATCCGTGTTGCTGAAGCGGCTGGCTTTGAAGCGTTGCTGACCGGTCTTCAACGCAATGCTCACACTGGCCCAGAGCTATGGATGAATGCATGACCATGGCACTTTGCAGCCTGATCTCAACGGTATAGCTGCAGAACAGACTGATCCGTCGTTGATCACAGAGGTGCCAGCCTAGCATGATCGTGATCCGCTTCCAGACAGCGACTGACGTGGCTACTGGCAGTAGTGGACCAATTACTCACCGTCACTTCACACTTCCCAATCATTGTCAACCAGAGAGAGCTCTTCACGCATGGCGACATCTGCTGATACCCGACCAGGCTGTAGCTAGCAGCTGTTCACACAAACATCAAGGTCGACGACTAGAGCATGCGGGCAACTTCGGCTCGGGGAACTTGATTGTCTTCAATACATGCTGATGTCCGTGGTCAAGAGCACAGACGATGGGCATGAAGGGCCCGTTGCAGCTGACCGGGCTTCTGTAAGGGTCCGTGGGCATGGTATCTTTGTAACTTGCTCCATTGGGGCAACGGAACGTGCTATTGTCGCAGCCTGCTGGTCACATTAGGTCGCCACCAGGCAATCCGGTTCCTAATGACCTCGCAGGGTGATTGGATGTCACAAGCTGACCTAGTGTCTGACTGGCAGAGATTGAGGCACACGTACTTCACAGCAGAAGGCGACAGCACCGCTCATATCGCTTAATATTGCCCCAGCGCATTCGGGATGGCGGAGGTAGAATGTTCTCCGCAATTGTTGGACAACCTGTAAACAAATGGTAGACAGTACGATGGAACAACGGATATTCAGATCAGTCGTACTGCCTTGACCTCAGGATCGCAAAGTGACACTTGGAGCTCTCAGGTTTCGTTCGCGAATTCGATTCGTCGTCGCAGCAGCGGGGGTTCGCATGAAGGTCGCGTGGCGAGGGCGCTTAAATCGAAGTTGTCTAGAATGGTTTCAGGCGTCCCTTTTGTTTCCATCAAACGGGAAATGCGGACATTGCGTGCGCGTGTCGTAAAGTGTACATGCGATAAAGTCCACTCTCGACCGATTCGTGCAGCGCGTGTGTGAAGAAAGAAGTGGAAAGAGCACAGCAACAGACAACCACTACGGCATACCATAGTGAAGAAGTGCACGCGCCACGCAGCTGACCTGACGTGAAGCTTGTGATCGATGTCACTGTCCAAGACATCTATGTAATGCATCTCTTGGTGCCTGGGTGCCACTGACACCTTCTCTCACACCCTGCAACCGACGCATCATCTCTCTCGCTCCCTTCGATCCACCCTGCCATCCGCTCGTCGTAATTCTCCTAGCCACGCCGCGTCATTCCACAGGACATGCCCGCATTCGCCGGCGGTCCTGGCAAGACTGCACCGAAGCTCGCAAACGATTTTCTGCGATTCGATCCCTTGCACTGCGACCGCAATGCAAACTACCTCGCAGATTTCATGCCTCCCGTTGGCGAGGGCAAGCAACTTGCTCCCAAGATAGGCAGCTGCCAGCATGAATACTCGGCAAAGCACGCTCAAAGCATCCCGCCGCCGCTCGATCTGCGGCCAGATGGGGGAACACAGTACAAGCTTGCGGTGTGCTGCAAAAAGTGTAGGATACATGCCGACATCCGCATCAGCTATGCGTCTGCTGTGAATCCATGCCCGAACTCCCAGGATCCGTTGCATCACTTTGTCCGGCGGCAAGAATTGGACGTTTCTGTGCCAGATCGAATAGAATATGCGTGGCAATGCTCGTCAGCGGGGTGCGGCGCTGATCTGAGGATCAGCTTCAGGATGGCGAAGATACAGCCGACAGAACGAAGCATGCTGGTAGACACGGATCGATTGAAGAAGGCGTACGAGGCGATGGTGCGAGAAGAGCCGGATCGAGAAGGGATACGTCAGGCCACACCAGTAGAAGTGTTGTCAAGATTGAGGAGATATATCAAGGACGCTTTGAACACGGAGCACGCGAGAAGGTCGTTCCCAGCGAACAACAAGCGCTTCGGCGAAGCTTTTGGCGTCTATGGAGGAGACTGCTACGAGCTGCTCACGCGGCTCGGGTTTAGATACTCGGTAGGATACTTGCATTGTGCCGGTCTGTTCCTAGGCTGACGATGTGAAGCAAGCACAGGGGGACCAAGACGCAATGTGGCAGCTGCCCAATCCTCCCGTGCTGGATGACCGATTCGCTGCGCAGGGCAACAGCCATCGCGAGCTTCTGGAGGACGTGGAGATGGAGCTGCACGCGCTGATCATCAAAACTGCAGTCGACACCAACGCCGCAAACCCGGCCGCGTCGGAAGGATGGCCACTGGCAGATCGCGATGTCGATCGAACGCTGGCTGCGCAGGGGTGCATGTCTTTCTTCGTCGTTTGGTTTGCGTGAACGTCCAGCTGACATTCGGCAGACCCGCGTTTCTCATCCCTGCGGCGGCAGGTGGCATCGCCAGAAGAGCTTCCGTTTGTCACTCCCGCCTTCTGACATCAACACCTGCCGCTAACACCAACGCTCAGGTACTTTGCATCTCTCGGCGTGCAACCCGATTCTGCCGATTCCATCGTGACCTGGGCCGTCGAAAAGCAGTTCACTACTGACCCACAACGACAGTCGTATTACTTTGAATGCTTACAGATCATTGCGGAGGCTCGCAAAACAGAGGAACTGCAGACCACACTCGCGCTCGTGGAATCTCGTGGCCTGATCAGCCGGCGCGACCTTGCGGCGGCATATCGATACCTGGACATTTCGCAAACCGATGCTCAGACCGCCGACGACGAGAGGATCTTAAACTTGTTCTACGTGAGGACTTCCGACTCGGGACCTGAAGCCAAGGAAGAAGCGAGGCGTGCACTGAGAAAGATTGGCATTGTTCGCCAAAGCCAACGCTTGACCCGCGCCGCAGAGCAAACAATCGAGACGTACGAAGAGGCCTTAGACTGGCTCGGAAACGGCGTGAATCGCGGGACTGCGGATGAGTGGTTGATGGTGTTTGCTGGGACAAAACGAGAGGAGAACGAGGAATTGACGCGAAAAGCCATTTCGGTCATCGCACACGAACGGAAAAGTGACGCCCTCAACCAGTGGCTACTGACGGGCCAAGCGGACGGTTACCAAATGGGCAACGAAGAAGCATTGCGCCAATTGGGCATCACCGAATCATGGGCCAACATTGACAAGTCAATATTGTCGATGCACTTTGACATGGCCCGCGTCGATCGTCCGGGCGAGCAGACTGAAAAGGCGATTGCTGCACTTCAGAAAGCGATAGCATCCGAGCAGACCTCGCGTTCAGCCGAGACGTGGCCAGTGGGACTCACCAGTCATGGCAATACTTGTTACCTGAACTCTCTCCTCCAGTACTACTTCAGCATCAAGCCTCTCCGGGAGATTGTGCTGAACTATGAGCAATACAAATTGGACACGGAACATCACACCAACAAGAATGAGCGTGTTGGCCATCGGAGAATCTCGCTCGAAGAGGTCAAGGGCGGCCAGCGATTCGCCCAAGACTTGAAACAGCTCTTTGATCGCATGATCAAGAGCTCGAGCGAGCATGTGCGGCCGGAGGACGATCTCGTATGCCGTGCCTTCCTCGAAATGAAGGACTATGCTTTGCTGTCTTCGGCAGTGCAGGAGCTAAGGGCTGAACACGCTGAGAAGAGAAACGGCACCATTGAGACCGGAAATGAAGCGAAAGCGGAAGACAACGAGCCAGCTCAGGACCATTTATCTAACAGAGTCGCATCCAATGCTAGCAGTGTGACACTTCGAGGTGATGAAGACATTCCAATGCAGAATGGAGACCTTCCGCCGACGCCGCCCAAATCACCAGCAAAGGACGATTCCACAGAAGCACCCCCACTTCCACCGCGACGCTTCTCGACTACCCGCGAACATGCTTTGGAGAAGGCACAGGAGAAGGCCAAAGCGCAGCAGGATGTCACCGAAGTGCACGACGACGTCCTGTTCAAGTTGCGAGCAGGCATGACACCACGGGGCGCAGATGAAACAGGCGAACAGATAGACGATTTGCATCAATTGTTCAAATACAGCATGGTCGAGACCTCCGTCAAAGATGGAGTGGATGGGAAGAAGAAGCCGCTGCTGGACATGGCCATCACCATTCCGCCTCCATCCGGGGCGACCGACATTTACAGTGTCCTGGACCAATTCTTTGATCTACAAAGTGTCGGTGAGACGACAGAGGCTGGTAATACAGAAGCCTACAAGTCATTGCAGGTGCTTCCACCTTTGCTGCAGATCAACATCACTCGCATCGATTACAACAAGGAACGAGGAGCATTCAAATCGGAAGCATGTGTGAAGCTCGAGGATGAGTTGTACCTGGATCGGTACATTGACACCTCGCACCCTGACGTACTGCCGAAGCGCAAAGCGTGTTGGGCCTGGCGTCAAAAGTTGCATGCCCTCAGAAAAGAGAAGAAGGCCATCGATGAGGCTCCGCAAGTTGATAAACACACGGGTGACCTTAGCGGACCTCTTGTGATGAGTGAAGCTGGTGAATTCCTGTACGACATGCCGCAAGTGAACGCCGAATTTGAGTCGCTTGGTATGAACGGCATCGACGTTCCAGAAGGCCTGGCCGTGGCTGTTGTGAAAGAGACACAAGATCAGTTGGCTCGACTCGTGGAACTCGAGAGGGAGATTGCCGAACTGGAGCCACGTCTCAAAGACCAATTCAGCGAATTCAAAAAGATCAAATATCGTCTCGCGGCCGTCTTCTTCCATCGGGGCAGCTATGGACACGGGCACTACTGGATCTATATTCACGACTTCGGCAACGACATCTGGCGAATGTACAACGACGAGCGCGTGGATGAGTTCAAGAATGTCAACGAGATTCTTGAAGCAAACACCTGGAATCATGGGACTCCGACTTTTGCTGTGTACGTCAAAGACGATCGCAAGACTGAAATTGTGCAGCCCGTCTGTCGAGCTCCAGAAGCTTTGCCGGAATCCGAACCTCAAGAAGTCCCCGACATCGATGTTCAGATGCACGATGGCGTGAACGAGCCCGATGGCACGATGAATCCACGACACATGATGATTCGCCCGGAAGATGCTGCGAGCCGAGACCAGTCGGCCGTGAACGAGAGCAATGGCGAATGGGACCAAATGCGAAGTGTACCGAACAATGAGTGGTAGAATTTCATCCTTGCTGACACGGGTTTTCGTCGTAGATCACAGCATCGCCGGAGTCGTACGTTTTCCGGTACGAATACAATGGGCGACATGATCACGAAACATTTCGGCTTCCTCCAATTCGCGAGATAGTTGCGTTTGTTGACGAAGGGCCAGAGGTCATTGAGGGGATTCCGCTCGATGATGACGAGGAAATGGCTGAGTTCATATGAGGCATTGCGAAATGGAATGAAGCGGACAATGGCACGCCTTGCATGTTGTACACTGTACAGTAATTATCATTGGCTGTATGATACCCCCTAGAGCGAGCAAGCGAGCGAGAGGTCGCGCGAAATGGATTCTACTGCATGACCACGATGATGAGCGAACAACAACAATGATGAGATGAGGTTTCCTTCCCCTGTGTGGTCATGCCATTCTCACGAGTACAGTATGCTGTGCGCTGGAGACGCGCGCGATTCCGTGCTGGAAGAGCGTTCGCTCCGACCTTGGCAGAGGATTTGGCTTTCACTTGGCCCGATACTTCTTGCAGCTTCCGTGCGCTCTAGCGCGGTTAGCTTGTGCGAAAAGAGGCTGAGAATGCGGCGAGGCTAACTCGTTTCGTTCTTCGCATCAAGGCCACGTGCGGACGCCCCGTTGTCATCTCTTTTGCTTTTCGCCACAAATCTTGTTGGTGATGAAGCGGACGGGATGTAGTGGTGAGGGGAGGGGTCAGGTCAAGGCACGCGGGAGTTGGAGCGCTGTTGCGCGGTTCTGATGCGCGGAGCTGGGGCTCTGGGAATTGACCATTGTGACGAGTGTGATCGGAGCGTAGAGTTGATCGCTTATTTCCATTGGCGAAGGCGAAGCGAGAGAGCTGCGCGGCGATGGTCGTGATGGGCTGACATGACAAGGGCAGACTTCCCGTTCGCGACGATCCTCTGGAAATTAGCGCGCTCGGCTGAACTTGCGATAGTGCAGTCGCATTGTACTTGTCGATTGTATTCTGAGGGAGTTGCCGAGAAGGGAGGACGTGCTGCTGCTGCTGCTGCATCGTTGACTCTTGTTGGTGGCGTGAGACGTGAACATGGAGCATTGCGGAGACGAGGATTCGAAGTGACAGGGCTGCGTTGACGCATGAGTATCTTGAACGGCGATCAATTGATCTCGAGAAGGGGATTTGCTGGCTGTGCGAGGTGGGCGCTGGAGGTGTGCGGTTTTGGTGATTTTCTTACCGCTGCGACTGCGCGGCAAAGCTCTTGGGCTAGAAGACGAACGCCCGCCCTATGTCAGGTCCGATATGCTCTCGTCATTCGGTCACCAAGTCCGGATCCTGGCCGCCAGCTCCGTCGTGGTTGTTCTGCTTACACTGTTAATGCTATGGCACGGCAAACGGGTTGATTCAGGAGGTCTTCACATTCAGGATGACATTCTTCATACCGCACATCCAATCGACGACTTGATACATGCCGCCGACAGACAGTTGAAAGATCTCTTGTGGAAACGGACAGTGGGCGTCAATTCCGCTGCAGCGGCGTATAGGACTTCTCGCGGCCGGCATCCACCTCCAGGATGGGACAAATACATCTCATGGTGCGAGAAGAACAAAGTATACATGATCGAGGAATTCTTCGATCCGTTGTATCGTGACCTCGCACCTTTCTGGTCGGTCTCTCCCAAGAAGATGCGGACTTTCCCTCAACAATGGCATCGAACGCTAAGTATTCGCAATGGTTCTGTCCTGCAGCGGCAGATCGGCCCTTGGAACCTTGCGAATTGGACTGGATTATGGCAGAGCGCAATCGAAGCCTTGCCGATGAAAGATATGCCTGATGTGGATTTGGCTGTGAATTTGGATGATGAAGCGAAGGTTTTCGCAAGGTATGATGTGTTGCATGAGGCGGAGATGAAGGCCGAAGAGGAGCGGGAAGAGTTTCTTGATACGCCATTGGAAGAGATTGACTCGGAGTATGAGCGATTGGAAGATTTCAACGAGAGGTTGCGGAATGCATCGACTAAGAATGTTCTTTTCAAGTGGTCGGACAAGCCTGCAACAGAACCGATATGGGATGTCGTTCGAGAGATTTGTCCGCCCGATACGCCGGGTAGGCTCGCAGCCACGGATTTTGTTTACAACACGTCGGCGGAGAAGTATTGGTCGCAGTTGACCGATGGAACCCACATGGACCGAGGTTTCGTTCGAGACTGGGCAGCGTCCAAGTCTGCTTGCCTCAATCCCGCACTCGCCGAGATCCATGGATCATATGTCGGGCTGAAAGCACACAGCCTCGAACAGCCTGTTGGACACGAAAACACGCGACACATGATCGAAGAGCTTGTGCCGCTGCTCTCAGGTTGCAAGATTAGCGGCGTCAATGCCGATATATTGCTCCCGCCTGCGATTGAATTTGCGTCTTCGACAGAAGATTACGTTTACGACCCGCATCTTGCCAAGCCATGGTCGGAGAAAGAAGCCAGTGTCATGTGGCGCGGTATGGCGAGTGGCGGCGATCACACTGCAGACAACTGGACCCGGTTCCATCGACATCGTCTGGTGGCGATGCTGAATGGGACGCTCGTCGCAGAGCATTTTCGACATCGCGAGGCAGGAGGAAAAGTGCCTGCACAAGTTCCAGGAGGAATTCCATCTCTTCCTCACAACTTTCCCCTCCCTTCCACCAGCGGCAGCGCCCATCCCTTGTCGCTCATATCCGCATCAGATCCTACTTCCGCGATAGAGGCCTGGCTTCACAGCATGACGCCGGAAGCTCGCTCCGGCTTCAACCACATGCAGTGCTTCGCAGAGAATCCCTTCCTGACGAAAAGCTGCTGGTACATGGATCTGTGGTACTCGGTTGTCGAAAGCATCCCCGGCTCCGAGCAATTTCAGCATAAATTCCTACCTGACGTGGATGGCCATTCGTATAGTGGGAGATTTCTTGGGTTCCTGCAGAGTAACAGTCTTCCGATCAAAGCTACGGTTTATGATCAGTGGCATGATGGGCGGTTAGTTCCGTGGAAGCATTTTGTCCCGATGGACAATGGTTTTGGGGATTTGTATGGGATTTTGGAATACTTTGTGGGGTATGACGGGGAGAAGATTGAAGGAGGCGTTGGAAAGGATGCGACAGGGAAGAGTGTGACAGCGGGACGCGATGACGTGGCGGAGAGAATCGCCACGGCAGGGGCGAAATGGTCGAGAAAGGTATTGAGGAGGGAGGATCGGTTGGCGTATCTGTACAGGCTGATCTTGGAGCTTACGAGGTTGGGGGATGAGCGGAGAGGGAGGATGGGGTGGGTGGAAGACTTGAGAGGGAGGGAAAGTGCCGGAGGAGATGTCGATGTGCGATAGACGCATTAATGTGTCGTGTTGATTTTCTCGTCTCAATCTCGGCGTCGCGTACATGTATAGAAGGATGGATGGACGTGTCTCGCCATGGCGTCACATGCTATTTTGTGTCCGGCTAAAAGACGGAGTGCCAAAGTGGCCAACTTGTTACTACGTAACCCCCGCTTTCTAGT